>OU015767.1:40939916-40975599 GCA_907173295.1 Fagus sylvatica
TTTAAGTATAATGATGATCGAGTCATTAAAAAAAGAAAGTGACTTTTGGTCTTTTGTGGTACATCATGTTATAAAATTAAGATTCAAAACCTCTCTCTCTAGCACAACTATATGGTTATATAGTTGCGTGTATAATATGCTAAAAAAGGGAAGAATCTTATTCCCTCATGTTACACGATGTTGAAAATTAAGTTAATTTGAGAACTTCTCCCTCGATCACAACCATATGGTCATAATGGTGTAAGTAATTGGAAGGGATCTACTTTGCTTAATTGATAGTAAAGTGTGCAGCTAATACAAGCATAGTATAAAGATTAAAGTAGAACTTCTTCTATATAGAAAATACATTATTTAATCTTGATTTTAAGATGACAAACTGTTATAAATCTTATTTTTTTGGTCTTTGTGGTACATCATGTTATTAAATTAAGATTCAAAACCTCTCTCTCAAGCACAACTATATGGTTCAGATGCTTATGCTCCTCAACTTTAGCTTTAGCATCTAGTTGGCATAATTATTACGTCGGGACGGAGCATTTAATAACACCTATGGTTACATTATTTTATAAAAGTTATTTTAAAATTTTAAAAGACATGGACACCTTTAGTTTTGTAACATTTAATCTGAAATATGATATAAAGTAGATTCATTTGAAATATTATAGAGTACATCATTTTCCAAATTAATCAAGCTTTATCCAATACTTTAATTGCACCAATTCTAGCGCTCGCTTGTTGAATTGCATGACAGATAAAAAGTAGGGAAATTCTTAGGTCCCGCAGCGGGACCGACTCGAATGTGTAAAAAATTGTAATATTTGTGTGTATTTTGATAAAATATCTGTCAGGTGTTATAAAATGTGTGTAGTTTTGTAGTAAAGTTAACTTTATCACAAATATCACTAATTCTACCCGAATTCACACATTTTATTTTTATAACAATAAACATACATTTATCAATATGGACACAACATTTACCATTCTTTGGTTGATCATTTTGATCCTGGCTACAAAGTTCAATAGTTAGGAAATTTACTTGAATCAATTCAATTATTCAATCATCTATTATATAAAAAGCTGTGACTTTAGGGAATTTACCCATGGTTCAATAGTTAGCACCTCTAACTACGTGGGTAGGGGTACGAATCCTGACCATCAACCCTCATCTGAAGAGGTAACTTAATGAAAGGAAACCCACATGAAAAAGTGCTCTTATGATCCAAGAGAAGATTTTAGAGAGTCCATGGTTGAGATGATTATGACAAATCGGATTCAAGACCCAAAAGATCTTCGTAGCCTCTTGAATTATTATGTTTCAATGAATTCAAACGAGTATCATGGGACTATACTTGAGGTTTTCCATGATGTTTGTACCAATTTATTTTTATCTTGTAAATGCCATTGATGAACAATAATGTGAAATTTTAGTGTTAAATCTGGATTTATGAGCTAGCATACAACGAATTGTGGTATGGTTTTGGATTTTTGTTTTGTCCAAGCACTCTCATCTCATATTAATTATAAGAGCTGTAATAAATCTCCATGATCACTGGATGTGGGTGCATCCATCGTAATTCGTAAAACGTTATCAAACTATGATTCAGTAAATCCCACCGTATGTAAGAGGTAATAAAATAGAGGATAAGGTCATGTGTGAATTTATAATAATTCAAAGTGATGCACATGACATTTCACTGTAAAGTAAATATTAGTAACTAGAATACTATATTTTTAAAATTTATTTATATGAAGCACCATAGTTCTGAAAATGAATCTAAAAAATTTCTTTCTTTGAACCTCATTATTATAATAAATATTCCTTTGTTCATCACATGGGCTTAATTTGTGTTTGTAATAAGGGGTCAAATGCCTTTCCACTAGGCATGGTAAAGACATTTAGAATTTGAACATGTTAATTAAATGTCACTAGTCGAAACCTGTGCGATGCACAGAAAATTATTGAAAATAAAATCTAAATTAATTTTGATTCCTTTTACTTCTTTTGTTGATATATAATTTTTTTTTTGTATCAAAATGTTGTACAAGATCGATAAAGGCTTACGAATCGGATTTGTGATCTTCTTTTTGTTTAAAAAAATAATAGAAAGTATTTACATAGGATAATTAAAATTTAATATAATGTAATTTTTCTTTTGGCATAAGGAATATGTCCAATTTTTATAAAACACGATTCATGTTTATATTTAAATGATCATGTTTCCATCCAAAAATAAAATAAAGGATACTTAAAATAAAAGAAGGACAAATAAATACATGGACACATGATTATATGATCAAACCTAAATAATTTTCATAACTCATTTAGCTCACATGTTTCATTATAACAAATCATCTATCTTTCTCCATGCAACAAAATTAAATGAAATACATAAGAAAAAAAAAAAGAACTCTAAAAACTTGATGAAAATTGATAATTATGATTATTATTAAAAGATATTTATATTGTGTTTTTAGAATATATTTTAGTATTGCATTAATTATGATTGTGTTTTATATATGAATAATAACTTATATTAAAGAAAATATGATGTGTCAAAATTCTTAATTAAATGAATAAAATTTAAATTCATGAAAATATATATTAAAATAATGAGGTGTAAAATTTAAATTCAAAAGCTTATGTGGCGCAACATGAATCAACCAAAAGTAAAAAGCTTGTTTTATATTTAGTATAGATGTTGTTAAATCTCACAAAAGTTTAGAATTACAAACCTTTTCTCATGAAAAATGATCTTTTTCATTTGAAATTAATTAATTTTATGGTTCAGATTAAATATTACAGATATAACAATATGAAAATTATTATGTAATTTAAAATGTGGTATAGTTTGTACACTATTAGATTTAAGAAATAAAATCTTAATCCTGGAATTGGATGAAATGGAAAAGACTTAAGAATAAAAAGAGAATTTTTTTCAGTACATGCGATAAAAATCTTTACCCTTAAGATATTTTGCTTTACATAACTTGATGCACGCTTGTCATAGCCTTGTAGCATTTGCCCATCCTAATTTCTTTTTTTGCTAAACCAAATGAATTATTAAGAAAAACAAGCAAGCAAATCTCTAAGCCAAGCCTTATGTATTATTAAGAAAAACAAGCAAGCAAATCTTCCTCCCTCATGTATAGAGGGAGGAAGATTTGAGTTATTACAAAGAAAAGCAAGAGGGTAGAGAAGATGCAAACTTGGCGAGGGAATGAGTCATACCATTAGCATTCTAATTTTACAATAAAAGCATTATTGAAATCTTTGTTTTTCCGAATACCAAGCCCACCAGAAGATTTGGTTTTACAAATTTCATTCAAAGCTAGCGAGTAGCTAGGAAGCAGTGTCTTTTGGTTTTCTTTTGAATCCCCATGCAAAATTTCTCAAGGTTGCATCAGATTGGGCGTATGATGATTTAGTGATAGCAGTGATTGTAAGGCAGTAGGGAGGGAAGTGAGGAAAGTACTGATTAACCAATTAATCTATTTTACATTTTCCGATAAATATTATGAATTGAAGCAACATATAAGGGAGTTTTTCAAATGTAATTATTGGGGGACTCCCGTATAGTGTTGAGCTCAAAGCCAATATATTGATATTACGGCTTCAACCACGTGATTATCATTATATCACAATTCACAACGATACATAAAAGTAATGATAAAAGACATATTGAAGCAAATTAAACAAGAACCTCGTAAGCAAACTGAGGATATGTTTAGTTGTGATTTGTGAGGACGAAAAAGTGGGGGATTGAAAAATGGAAAGTATTATTTATTTTTTTCTTGTATGTTTGGTAGAATAGATAGAAAAATGGAAGGATAAAAAAATGTAGATGAATTTCCTTCGTTTGGTTGGGAAGAAAAATATGAAGGAAAATAATAGTAATTTTATGTTGATCACTATTATACCCCTATTATATAAGAAATTAATTCATTTTTATTATTTTTCATAGTACTTAAAATTTTATCACAACAATATATTATATTTATAAAAAAAGATTAGGATCACATGAGGGGCGAAATTGTAATGTTGCTATCTCTCCATGTCTTCCTTTTCTCTTTTCTCTCCAAGTTTGGAGATTATATTTTGTGGGTTCAGTCTGTTTAGATGAAAAATGTCACCCTTCCCTATTTTTCATCCTCCCAATTTTCATTCATACCAAATGGATCTTCTATTTTCTTTCCCTCATTTCTCCCCAACCAAACAGCCCTAAGCTTGTACATAAATTGATAAATATGTTATAGATAAAGATAAGGATCCACCGATAAATATGTATTTTATTTTTTATTTTTGATAATTTGATTGTTGGGGAAGGAGGATTTGAACCCTAGACCCTAGATGTTTCATTGGAAACACTTAGAAGTGAGCATATATGTGTTTCATTTAGTTGGTTAACAGACTTAACACACATAAAATTTCTTGCCAAAAAAAAAAAAAAATACACAAAAAATATTGATACATGGAGGTAACTTATTACCATTAAATTCCTTATTATAGAGTAAGGATAATGTACGTATACGACTTGCATTCAAAACACAATACTTAGATAAAGAATCTTGTAATTCAAATTACCCTTCCTCAATTATCGAAATAAATAAATAAATAAATATTTATTGGAAACAAAAATAACGCATACTTGTATATAGCGCAAAAATGAGTTTGACAAAATTCAAAATCAAAGCATATGAAAATTCAAAATCAAAGCATATGAAGCTAGAAAGAAGTTCTTATATCATTATTCAGCTCACACAATACAGATATATGGAATATGAAAACAAGAACTCTGAAATTTAGTTCATGATGAGAACTAAATAAAGTTAAACACCTTATGTAATCAAAATCCAAAATAAAAATGTTTATACTATATAAAGGGTACAAAAAAAAAAAATCATGTTTATTCTCAATAGACTTTATTGCTTGTTGCTGGCCAACCAGTAGGTTCGAGAGACCCTCTCACATTAAATCTTAATATGTCTTGTGCTTATGGGTTGGTAAGAAACGAGGAACGGATTTTAGGCCGGGGAAGTGCCTTCTTCACTACTTTCTTGATGAATGAGAAGAATGGAACAAACAGCGGGAACTGCATAAGCGCAAACATACAAACTGGAACGAACGCAGCAGTGTAAATCAGAGTCTTAGTCCAAGTTCTCTTCTCAAAATGAAAGATGAGAATAATAGTTGCCACGAAAGAAAGTATTGTCGTTATCACGGAGAAGAACAGCAATGCGAAGCCTATGTTCAGCTTCCGTGGGAGAGATTTGAGGAAATATTCCTGCTCAAATTTAGATGAGAGGATCGAGAGGAACATGACGACGGAAGTCAAGGAGCTCGCAAGGGAGATAATGTCCATGACAGTGAAGAACGAGAAGAATGGAGATTTAATGAAATTTGGATGGCCATTTGCATCGTTACCTCCTGGGACAGTGTAGGCAGCAGCAAAAACAACAGTGGCGACAAGGACAGCTACTGCAGAGCACGATTGAGAGGTCTCCTTTGTCCATTTTTGCGCTTTTTTTAGAAGCTCAGCGTGTTCCTTTGTGAATAACTCGTCTGCAGTCAAACCATTCTTGTTGCGATGCATGACATAATGGGTGGGAATTATTTTCCTTACACGCTGAGTAAAGACAATGAACTAGAGTATATAAGTTCTTCATTCTACTATGATTAACAAGAATACCAAACATAGGGACAAGCTACATGCTTATAATAATCTTCATTGATTCAATTGTTTTTTTAAACTTAAATAAGCAAATCTCACATTGAAAACTGTAGAGTACTTTTTCCTTTATTAACAAGAAAGTAGTGTTTTCTGGCTATTCTATTATGATGTGAATAGGTTGGTATCTATTAAGTGTTTGTATAGATAATTATAAGATTAAAAGAATTGGAAACTACTTATTTTATTAAATATTTTGGTGTACAGAGGCCCATAAAGCTAAATATATATGAGGGGGTGTGAATAGAGCTAACTTACCTCGAGCCATTTCAACTCCTCGCGTAATTGGTGAGCAGGTCCTGGTTCGGTTGGTTTGTAATGTTTCATGTCTGCAGCTTGATGCAATAGGGTGTAGCCGTTCATATCAATCCTTGAAACCAATCTACATTGCATTACCACTTTCATCTGCTTTACGCGACGAAATATTTCCCTTTGACGATGGGCAATGGCAAAATGCAATATGTTTCCCTCATCCTTGTTGATGTGCTCAATTGCCTGAGGATACAGGCCAATTATCTTGTCAAATATTTCTTCTATGCCATTGCTAGCTGCAATAAGCAATGGGGTGTTAGGTGTCTTATATAATTTCTCAAAGTCACAGAGTTTTCCCTCGGTTGGGCTATCTCCTCCCTCAATTGTGTTTGATAGTTTTTCATTGCCTTGCTTAAATTGTACGACTCCATCATTGTCATCCAAATCGTCTGCTTTCGCTAAGGAAATTGTCTTCTCTTCTACTTTAAAACTGGACGCCCATGTAGAATCTGCCTTTACTAGCAACTCAATGAGTTTTAAAGCTGATTTATGATTCATCTTCATCTCCCAGACTCTCTTAATTTTTGAAGGCCATCCTATACATGATATATTACGCATGAGAGAGAGACCACTACCTATCTTGACCAAAATATATAACTTCAACCGCCTCATTAGTTTTAGCTATAAGGCTACTTTAATAATTCATGACAGTATATCATCCATGTAACAATCCATGGAAGTATATATGATAGAGGTATTATTTAACGAAAATAGTTTACCTCCAACTTGGTTTGGAGAAATAATTCTCTAACTCACTATGTGGCAATTAAATAGACCATCTATATGTATTTTTAGTCACATAACTTTTTTAATGAATCATGTGACTTTTTTAATGAGTCATGTAAATAGTTTATTTAATTAACACGTAGTGGGTTGAAGAATAATTTTTCCAAACTAAGTTGGAAGTAACCTTTGTTCTTATTTAACCCTTAGTAGCGAAAATTTTCCATAAAGGGAGGCCACCCAATCATGTGACTTAAGAGTGAACTTGATTTTTCTTAAAAAAAAAAATAAATAAATAAATAGAAGAACGAACTTGTTTAGATCTCCTTGCTACACTTGTTTTAACAAGAGCAGTCTCTATGGGTTATTGGTGTTGTACAGGAGCTAGAATGAAAACAAATGAAGTGAAATGTGCCCCATTTATTGTGGAATAAGACTAACCCCAACCAAAAAGATGAAAACAAATGAAGTGCAATGTGCCCATTTACTGAGGAATAAAGACTAACCCCCAACCAAACAGAAATATATATATAAAGGTCGCATTTATTGTTTTAACAAGAGCAATCTCTATGGGTTATTGGTGTTGTACAGGAGCTAGAATGAAAACAAATGAAGTGAAATGTGCCCCATTTATTGTGGAATAATGACTAACCCCAACCAAAAAGATGAAAACAAATGAAGTGCAATGTGCCCATTTACTGAGGAATAAAGACTAACCCCCAACCAAACAGAAGAATATATATATATATATATATTAAGGTCGCACCTTTAGCTAAGGCCCTCCACATAGCACGGCATATGTTGGAAGTTGCTGCAGTTTTCATAAAAAACTTGGTTAGAAGTGTCTAATGAGAAATGTTAGAGATAGAGATGTACAAGTGTTGATTAGAATAATATCATTTTTACGTAGATTTAATGTTGACACCATTTTCATTATATATGCATAATTTATAACATATCACATTAATATTTATAAAAAAATTATGAAATTTTTTATGTCGTTAGATATTAATATCAAATAAGATAAAAATAAGGAATATAAACACAAGTGATTGAGCGAAAGCTATAATTAGTAAATCAACGTATATATACAAAGAAAAGCTAGAGCCAAGGTAATGGTAATCCCTCTAGAACTTCTAGAGGATATCGGTTAATATTGTTGCACACTACAGACTACGGTGTGCATACACCACCTAATGTGGACATATATTCATAAATTGTAATTGTCAATGTTTATAAATTATAGACATTAACATTCACAAATGTCCACATTTTAGTTAGTATGAACAGACAATATGTATTGGTAGTGAGCACATATCATTCAAATTTTGGCATTCATCAATTGACAAGCCTTCTTTTTATGGTTTCGCCACGCTTTGATGAGAAGGTATTAGTATTATGCTTACATGATGCATGAATTAATAAAAAATTATACTTAAATTATGAAAATATTTTAATAATATAATAAAAATAAATAATAATGTGTTTTTCAAGTTACCTTATGAACAAATTTTATTAAAACCAATAAATTGAATAATAAAATAAATAATAGTACAATCAAGTATTTTAAGACCCAACTTTTATTATATAATATATAATGTGTACAACTAATTGGTACCCTAATTGAGTTACACATGTGATTATTGAATATTAGGAACGTTATTACTTGTGTACATACTTCGTGAAAAATGTTCATTTGATTTCCGAAGACTATTGCTCCCTTGGCCTCTCTCCAAATCTTTTAGTTGACTTGACGATGTTTGAGCTTCATCACCATCATCATTTTCGTCATCCTCAAGCTGACTAGGGAGGCCTGTATAAATAAAAACGAGCTTAAATTAATTATGTAATTATGTTTGTTCTAGAGCATGATAATTAAGAATGCTTTGGGCTCAAAGTAAATGGATTGCACACATAAAAATATTTCTTGTGTGAAAGAACATGATATAGAGTCATGCATACAATAATAGAGGAACTCTTCCAGTCTGGTCATGCAGGATGAACTCTTGAAAGCATCTGGCATTTTTGCTAACAGGTGAAGACTCGTCAGATCATTTTGTTCCTTTTGTTTTGCAAGTTTCTTTTCCTTTCCTAGTAGCCATATAGCGGTCTCTGTATTCAATGATATAGCATGTTAAGCATATTGACTATGTAAGTATGTAGTAATAAATAATGTGTGTATTAAAGTTTCTATATTTTGAAAGGAACTGGAATTCATAGAAAGAGGGAGGGAGAGACACACCAAAGTGTTGGCCTATGACAGCAATATGGAGAATTGAAATCCCATCATTTCGTTGAAAGTGATGAATTATGTCATCAACTTTCGTATTAAAAAATTTGGCCATTGTGGTCTGACCGAGGGCAACGGCAGTATAGATTGGGGTTTCACCTAGTTTGTTTCGATCCTCAAGTAACTCTTTCACCCTACTGCTACCACGAACTCCGTCTTCACCATTAGATGCCATGAGTTTAGCAATCAAGAATTTTGCTGTTTCAACTTGTTTAGTCTTTGCCACCTCGTGAAAAGTATTATTACCATGATTGTTCTTCTTGGACAAGGCATCGAAGATCCCAGAGGGTGGTAAGAGATGAATCAAATGTTGAAGCAGATCCTTACTTTCGCTGTATGCTGCAATATGAAACGCAGTGTCTTCGTTGATTGTCAAAGGAGAAACGACGTGCTCGGGATAATCGTTGAAGAAGCTTTTCATGGCGTCCCAATCTCCCCTCAAGGCTGCCTTATAGGGAGGTTTTAGCCCTAAAAAGGCTTCCGACAGGTCTACATCCTCTTCCTCTTTATTTATCTCCAAATCTCTCATCATCTCTCTCTTAATTAGCAGTATATATGTATTTCTAGGATTAGTTCAATTGTGTCTCATACCATCATTGCGACTGCGTGCGCTTTGTTTTATAGATGGCTATAATGCATGCTTCTAATTATGAGAAAGTGGAGCGGTATCTACTTTGCTTAATTAATTAATAAAGTCTGCAAACACAAGATGCTTGTTATGAATCTTTTCTTTATAAAGAAATAAAGTACGGTTTCACGTTAAGAAAAGTTCCGAAGGCCTAATCATGGCATGGAACCTTGCCAAAATTTCACTGCGACAATCACAATCAATTTGAAGATTGTCGGGAATCTATATTTACGTAAGATTCAAAAATTTTCTTTATCAGGACCGTGTGAATGAAGTGGTATATTGTGACTCACGTTTAGATGATTAGTTATATACGCTTTGGTTCATTGGCTAATTGCATCAAATAGAATGGTGTCTGTTTTGGTTACATTAATCCATAAAATTAAATTATTCTTCATTAAAAAAAATCCATAAAATTATATTTCCTCAAGCATCATTGATCGATAGAAATGAAGCAAGGTATAAAGTAAGAAAATTCTGAAACAATCTTGCAATTGAATTGTTCAACTTAACAAAGTAGGATTCTGTAGTCTACCGTCTTTGCCGTTTTGGGCTTATTAGGACTTCGACCTTTATGAACCCAAGTAGAAGGAGCCATATAATGATGCTTTCCCTCAATATTCTAGATGGGCTCAATCCAACAAGGTACGCGGCTCGCACCAAGAAGAAGCTTTCCCTTCGAGAACTGCAGCTCTTTATTTGACGGACCAAGTTCCCATGATGCAATCCTTTTGATCTCGGTCGTTCATTGGAAAGTGATTTTTGATTTCAACCGTTCAATGAAAAGTAACTCTTTATACATTTTTTAATAAATTATGAAA
This sequence comes from Fagus sylvatica, assembly GCA_907173295.1. Lineage (NCBI taxonomy): Eukaryota > Viridiplantae > Streptophyta > Magnoliopsida > Fagales > Fagaceae > Fagus > Fagus sylvatica. Next base: position 40,950,417 of record OU015767.1, read on the forward strand.
ATGACTACCGAGATTAAAAGTTATTTTACAATTCTTCATTAACCATTAAAAGCTATTGCTATGTAATTCTTTCTCATCAATTGCATGAGATCTCAATCCTGACAACATAATCCCAGAGGCTGCTTTGGCTCCTCATTGTCCTAAAGAGGTACTATTGATTACATTATCTTCATCTATGTCTCTCTTCTTTGGTTACAACAGGCTCATTCCCAGGGTTATGTATAAGTATTATTGTTTTAACTTTTAATCACAACAGATTATATCAACCGTTGTAATTTTTTTATAAAAAAATTTAATGACCCTTTCATTTTTTTAAAGCTTTGTAATCTATGCATCGTACTAGTTATAGACTGTAAATTCTCAATGTTGACTCCTTTCTTGTTTGTGGGGTTCAAACCCCTTAGGAGAGAGGGAAAATAGGAGGAAGAAAAGAGTTGAGCCATTATTATATTTTAGATCACTCAAGAAATTGGGATGAAGCCCAAGAAATACAAACAATTATTACATAGTTTTCATGGTAAGTACTATTTCACACATACAATCAATTATAGTAATTCATGGTATGTCACTTTCATCTATAGAAAACTCCTATAGACAACAAGTGATTCCAAAAGTCTAACATCACAGCCCTCTCAAACAGATATGGTGTGTTGAGAACTCATAGGATTGGGGGATTTAGAGGTTCGAGTAGATGATTTGTGCACCCTAGATAGCACTTGAAACCAATAGCTCTGAGAAATTACCCGCCGATGCCTTATCGAGCAAGTACTTGTAGGTTTTTGATAGTGATAGAAAGAGAGGGAAATATGAAAATGCGAAGAGCCGGAAATATGTAAGTGCGATGAGCCCGACCGGCAAGAAGGAGAAGGCAGATAGGATAACTTTTGTCCACAGTTCCCCATTCTGAATCATGAGGAGGATTGTTGCTCCAAATGCTATCATCATCATGGACATGGAGAGGAATAATAAAGTTAAGCCAAACGCCAACCTATTAGGAAGGGAATGGCTAAAGCCTACATATCCCAATGATGATGTGGGGATTGTGAGAAATACAACCGCTGATGTCAAAGCAAATAAAATTGCTAGTATGTCAGCCGCAGTGAAAACCACAAAGAAAGGTTTATGAATGAGGACTGGGTAACCTGTCTTATTATCCGAGCCTCCAGGTATTGTATAGGCTGCAGAAAAGGTAACAGTAGCAATGAAAACTGCTATATTAATGGCACATACTTTGGATTTGCGCTTTATCCATATCAGAATTGAACAGAAAAGAAAACAGAGCAGAGAGCTCTAGAGATTAATGCAAGAGAAAGAATCACTTAGAAGTTTACTGAGTGTATAGAGATTGTATTATCTTGCTTAGTAAATAATGTACAGCCTGCACTACTTATATAGGCTTAGCCAAAACAGAAATACAGAATATATTAGGCGGGAAAATTAAACTAACTAACAAACTTTCAGTAATCAGTTTGAAACTGATTTTGGTTAGTTATAACACGTGATAGTCATGTGTTTGTTTAAGTAATCTAATTTATGCAGTTAAACGACAGTGGCTTTACTTATTAATCTCCTAAGCTACTTGTCGTTTTCTTCCACTATAATTTCACTGCATCTGCAATCTGCATCTGCAAACATCATTGCATCTTCACTGCATCTTCAATCATCACTGCATCTTCAACCATCACTGCAATCATCATTGCATCTTCACTGCATCTTCAATCATCACTGCATCTTCAACCATCACTGCACCATTACTGCATCTTCACTCATTACTGCATCTTCACTGTATCTTCAACACTCCCCCTCAAGATGGAGGACATAGGTTGTGAATTCCCATCTTGATAAGCAAACCAGAAAAGAGAGGATATCCCAGTGCTTTCGTCATTATATCAGCAATTTGATATTTACTTGGTACATGCAAATTCTTAATTACCCCTTCTTGTATCTTATCTCTCACAAGGTGGCAGTCAAGTTCTATATGTTTTGTCCTCTCATGGAAGACTGGGTTGGCAGCAATGTGTAGAGCTGCTTGACTGTCTGAGAATAAGATGGCTGTTTGAGATTGACTGATTTGTAAATCTGTAAGGAGAGCTTTCATCCATATTACCTCACAAACAGTAGCAGCCATAGCTCGATATTCTGCTTCTGCAGAAGATCTGGACACTGTGTTTTGTTTCTTGGATCTCCAAGACACCAATGAGCTTCCTAAGAAAACACAATACCCTGTGGTTGATCTGCGTGTATCAGGGCAGCCTGCCCAATCAGAGTCAGAGAATGCTTTAATATGCAGATCTGAAGATGAAGCATATAAAAGTCCTTGGCTGGGAGCTCCTTTGATGTACTGCAGTATGTGTTGGGCTGCTTTTAGGTGAGGAGCTCGGGGACTTTCCATAAACTGACTTAACTTATGAACTGAAAACACAATATCAGGCCTAGTCATTGTAAGATACATAAGTCTTCCTATCAATCTTCTATACACACTAGGATCTGGAATTAAAGGCCCCTCATGCTTAGATAGCTTCAGATTTTGGTCCATTGGACACTTTGCTGGCTTACATCCCATCATTCCAGCATCCTCCATGATTTCAAGGGCATACTTCCTTTGAGAAATGGAAATACCCTTTGAAGACCTTGCAATCTCGAGTCCTAGGAAGTACCTTACTGGACCTAAGTCTTTGAGCTTGAACTGACTATCCAAATAGCTTTTGAGTGCAGCAACATCTTCTGCACTATTGCTGGCAATAAGGATGTCATCCACATAGACTAAAAGGGCAATAAAACATGAACCTTTTTGCTTAGTAAATAAAGAATAATCAGCCTTGGATTGGGTGAAGCCATGATGCAATAGAGTAGTGGAAAACTTAGAGAACCACTGTCTAGATGCCTGCTTCAGCCCATAGAGAGATTTCTGCAGCTTGCAGACTGTGTCAGATGGATAAGGCTCCCCCTTGCTGTGAAAACCAGGTGGAAGACTCATGTAGACTTCCTCATCAAGAGTGCCATGTAAGAAGGCATTGTTGACATCCAATTGGTACAAAACCCAGCCCTTCACAGCAGCAACAGCTAAGAGACATCTGACTGTGACAAACTTAGCAACAGGTGAAAAAGTCTCAAAGTAATCAAACCCCTCATGTTGATTGTAACCCTTGGCAACCAGCCTTGCTTTGTACCTCTCAAGAGTGCCATCAGACCTTAGCTTAACCTTATAGACCCATTTGCATCCAATGGGGACTTTGCCATGAGGAAGAGAAGTAAGGCACCAAGTCTGGTTAGCCTCAAGAGCTTGAATTTCTGCTGTCATGGCCTCACACCAGTGGGGTGATTTGCTAGCTTCAGAATAGGTGGAAGGCTCACGGATAGTGGAAGCATTGAACACAAAGGATTTGTAATTGGGGGATAAATGGGAATAGGATAAAACTTGAGATAAAGGAAAGTTAGTGGAGGAGGTACCTTGAACCACAGTGGAGAGAGAGACAGGATCAGAGGTTGCATGGTTGCAGTGATAATTTTGCAAGTAAGCAGGAGGTTTATGGACTCTTGTTGACTGTCTAAGTGGTGGTATGGGTGGAACAAGGTTTTGCTGAGGTGAAAGAGGAGGTGGAGGTGAAAAGCAAGGTTGAGTGGGAGAATGAGGATGAGGTGAGGGAAAAAGAGAAGGTAATGCATCAGTTTGTGTGTCTGCATTTCCATCAGTGTGTGTGACTGCAGAAACATCAGTGTGTGTGACTGCAGAAACATCAGTGTGTGGAAATGCAGCAGAGGCAGAAATATCAGTGTGTGGAAATGCAGCAGATGCAGAATCAGTGTATGATGTAGGAATAACAGTAGCAGGAAATGCATGGGACTGATTTGAGGATGAAGGTATGTGAGTGTTTGAGAAAGAATGAATTTGGGGTAGAGTTTTGGTAGGTTGAAATGGAAAGATTGTTTCATGGAAAAGGACATCTCTTGAAACAAAAACTTGAGAGGTCTTAAGGTCTAACAGTCTATATCCTTTGGTTCCAAAAGGATATCCAAGCATAATGCATTCTCTAGACCTAGGGGCAAATTTATGCCTATTATGTGACAAAGTGGCTGCATAACATAGTGACCCAAAGACCCTAAGGTGAGTATATGGAGGAGTGGTTTTAAACAGCAGCTCATAAGGTGATTTGTTATTGAGGAGTGGAGAGGGAATACGATTGATGAGGTAGGCAGCTGTAAGAACACAGTAACCCCAATAAGGTAGAGGTAGGTTAGCTTGAAATTTAAGAGATCTAGCCACTGTGAGAAGGTGTTGGTGTTTCCTTTCAACAGTGGAGTTCTGTTGAGGGGTTCCTATGCAGCTGGTCTGGTGTAGAGTGCCTTGTTGAGCATAAAACTCATCCATGGAAAACTCAAGGCCATTATCAGATCTAAGGACTTTAATGGATGAGGAAAACTGAGTTTGGACTAGCTTAAAGAATGATTGCAGAAGAGCACGAGTTTCTGATTTTAATTTCATTAAAAATATCCATGTGCATCTTGTGCAATCATCTACAATTGTAAGGAAATATTTCTGATCATTAACAGTTGGTACATGAAAAGGTCCCCAAATATCACAATGTATTAAGTCAAAAGGTAAGAGAGATATATGGACACTTGTAGGAAATGGTAGTCTTCTCATTTTGGACAAGTTGCAAACATTACAATGTGGACTGGCAGAATGTATGTTCAAACCACTTATTACATGACTTAACAAATTCAAACGAGAGCTAGAAGGATGCCCTAACCTATGATGCCAAATATTAGACTCAACTATATTGGCAGTAGACTTAACAGAAAACAAAGCTGTACAGGGAATAGGAAGTGAAGCTGGTTGTGAATCTGCAACTTGCAAAATGTATAATCCATGCTTCCTCTTAGCCAAGCCAATCCTCCTCCAGCTGATAAGGTCCTGAATAAAGCAAAAATGTGAAAAGAAAATAACACAACAGGGCATGGAATCTGTGAGTTTAGTGATGGAAATGAGATTGAAAGTAAAAGCTGGAACACATAACACATTAGTAAGAGTTAATGTGTGAGAAATCTGAACTGAACCAATATGTGTAGCTAACACCTTTTGACCATTAGGCAGATGTATATAGCTATGAATGGCAGAAGTGATGGATGTGAAGCTAGACAAGGAGTATACCATGTGATCAGTAGCTCCTGTGTCCACAATCCATTCATTTTGGAACAAGGAAGGCTTATATGTAGTTTCAGCAGAAAAAACTGAGTGTTTAGGAATAAAAGAAGAGGAATAGGTATGGAAAGTACCTGACATGAACTGAGAAGTGACTGCAGCAACCTGATGAGGAGTGGATGATGAAGAAGCTTCAGTTACAGATGCTGCCATATCAGTAACTTGAGAAGACAGAGGTGGCTGTGCAGAATTCAGAGAGACTTGAGAAGATGCAGAACTCAGGGAAGCTTGAGAAGTCAACATGGCAAGCAATTGTTGACATTGAGCCTGTGTGATTGGCAGATGAGGTGAGGATTCTCCAATGACAGAAACTTGGTTTGCAGCATGAGTTGTATTTCGAAACTTAAAACCAGGAGGAAAGCCATGCAGTTTGTAGCACTTGTCTACAATGTGGCCAGAAATCCCACAATGACTGCACAGTGGCCTTTCTTTCTTCCCAGAATAGCCACGCCCACCAAAATTATTTCTAGGCACCTCAGATCTTGTGTAGAGAGCCATAGAATCAGTAGAATGGCCCAATGTTGTAACTCCAATGCTTCTCTGCCTCTCCTCTTGTACAACCAGTGAAAAAGCCTTATTGATTGCTGGCAAAGGCTCCATCATCAAGATTTGAGCCCTAACATTTGCAAAGCTATCATTGAGCCCCATGAGAAACTGCATTACATTCTCATGTTGCTTGTTATCAATCAAGATCTTCAGTGCTCCACAGGAACATGCTGGAAAAGATCTATAATTGTTCAACTCATCCCAAAGACTCTTCAGCTTAGTGAAATAAGCACTCACATTGCATTGGTCTTGAGTTAAGGAAGAAATTGCCTTCTGAATCTCAAAGATTCGAGGTCCATTCCCCTGTGCAAAACGCTCCTTCAGATCTTCCCACATCTCTTGAGCCGTGTTTGCATAAATCACACTGGAGGCAATTTCTTTTGAAACTGAGTTCAACAGCCAAGAAATCACCATGGTATTGCAACGAGTCCAGAGATTGAAAGAAGGAAGGGACTGGTCAACAGGTGCAGAGATTGTTCCATTGATGAAGCCAACCTTATTCTTGGCTGTAAGGGCCATGATCATAGACCTAGACCAAGTATGGTAGTTATCACCACTGAGCGGCTGAGACACCAGTACAGTGCCTGGGCTATCACCATGATGAAGAAAGAACTGATTTGTAGATTCATCTCTTTGCAAAGAAGATGGATCACCAGGATTCGCGGAAGCATTGTTATCCATTGTATGCTCTGATACCATATCAGAATTGAACAGAAAAGAAAACAGAGCAGAGAGCTCTAGAGATTAATGCAAGAGAAAGAATCACTTAGAAGTTTACTGAGTGTATAGAGATTGTATTATCTTGCTTAGTAAATAATGTACAGCCTGCACTACTTATATAGGCTTAGCCAAAACAGAAATACAGAATATATTAGGCGGGAAAATTAAACTAACTAACAAACTTTCAGTAATCAGTTTGAAACTGATTTTGGTTAGTTATAACACGTGATAGTCATGTGTTTGTTTAAGTAATCTAATTTATGCAGGTAAACGACAGTGGCTTTACTTATTAATCTCCTAAGCTACTTGTCGTTTTCTTCCACTATAATTTCACTGCATCTGCAATCTGCATCTGCAAACATCATTGCATCTTCACTGCATCTTCAATCATCACTGCATCTTCAACCATCACTGCAATCATCATTGCATCTTCACTGCATCTTCAATCATCACTGCATCTTCAACCATCACTGCACCATTACTGCATCTTCACTCATTACTGCATCTTCACTGTATCTTCAACAATCCATTCTACCGCTTTCTGTAGGAGTTCTTGATTTGATGAATCAAATAACCTCACTGCGGTAAGCTTTTGATTGTTGCGGTGGTCAATGAAATGGGGTGGCGTAACATTCTTCACACGCTGCACATGACAAAAGAAACATATCAAGAATGACAAAATAGTTTTTAAGTGAGAGGCAAATGCAAATCTAAATATGAAGACTGTGGGTATTATAGAATTACCCGAAGGGTAATATTAGAGACAAATTAAACATTTTTTGTAACTATTGATATGCCGTTACTCTCACATGAGTCTACCAAAAACGCAACGTACTTTTATTATAAACAATCACAATAGACCATGTTAATAGTTATGAAAAATAACATGTCCCTAAAATGAAATATGAGAGCATATAAGAAAATAATAGCTATTAAAGGTTCTAAATTTATTTTTTCGCTTTTACTGAGGACCATGACACTCTTCTGGAGAGCCCACTGGTAAATTCTTGAATCAAGACTTAGAGCCACCAGATTGTGCATCAAGTGAGCCTCGACCGTTTTGATAACATGTAGACTAGTATTACTTGAAGCAAAACGACAATATGTTTGTGTTTGAGTATGTGCATGCATGAACACCTAGAGCATATGAGAAAAATAAGGGTACTAGAAATGTGTAACACCTCAAACCAAAGCAACTCATCTTGCAATTCCCGTACAGGGCCTTGCATCTTATTAGGCACATACTCCTTATTTTTTTTCCCAACTGTATGTAGTATAGAATTCCCTTCATTGTCAAGTTTTCGTACTAGCCTCATCAATGATAAATCTATCTCTGTTACAAGCTTGAAAATCTTTAATTGGCGGTACTTGATTGCTATATGCAATATATTCCGTCCTCTCTCATCGATATGCTCAACTGCCTGGGGGTATAATGTGAGTATTTCTTGAACAATCTCTACATAGCCTGACCTAGTTGCTAAGAACAAAGGAGCTTTTGTTGCCCCTTCCTCTGTCCCAGAAGAACTCATGGGGGCTTCTTCAACCCTTTTCTCTATAGTAGCGCTACCACCAAACTTGTGGAGGACAGGCTTACTCTGGTCTATCCCAGGATAAGTAGTCTCCCATGAAGTATCTCTTTTTATTAGGAACTTGGCAAGTTGTAAAGCTGATTTATATTTTTGCTCTTGTTTTCTAGCTGCTTCCCGTTTGGCCGAACTGACTGTTTATGAACTGGAAGTTAGTAATTGTCACATATAAATTTGATTGTACTATAAAAGGGAAAAACAAACCAAGCACTTCTAAAGCATCTATTTTTGTTTTTTTGTTTTTATCTACTTCTAAACCATGTAAGAATATAACATATATAATAATTTTTATGAGAGGAAATCTATTGTGTCACAAACTTACCCTTTATTTGTTTGGATGAATTTTTTTTTTTTTTTTTTTCCTCGGGAATAAAATGACTTGTTTATTTACTTGAGACCTTGAAACAGGTGTGTACGTAGACACCCCATTGTATATGTTTTATAATCTTTTAAACTATTAGTATATTCTAACCATCTAAAATCTAAATTAATTAACAAAAAATCTTGATTTGAAATATTTAAAAAATATTAAATATGATCGATATGATTTAAAAGATAGTTTACAATTTACAATAATTGGATATAAATAATATATATATATATAATTATGTAAAGACTAACTTAATATATATCAAGCATGTTTGTAACAAAATTTAATTTGTTATTTTCTTATACATAACGTAATAAAGATCTACTTACCATAATTGAGGACATCAGCACGTTGAAAAGCCTCACGATTGCATGATAGAAGCTGAAGGGCAGTCATCCCATCTGCATCTTGTTCACCAACTAATTGTCCGAACTTTATTGCGATTTGCAAGGCCAACTCTGTTTTCCAATTTGATAAGGGAAAAAAAGAATAGTCTTTAAATTAACTAAGAAAAATATATGTTCAAATTAACCACCTACACTTTAGACTCAAATATGAATAATATTGTATAAAAAATTTGTACATCATTATCCATAAATTTAACATGCACACAGATTGTGGAAAATATTATTCACATTTTAAATGCTCTCAAATAGTAACCTGAAGCCAATCAATGCTTGATTAACTAAAGAAGAGAAATGTGTGCAAATGGGAGAACTAACCAAAGTGATTTGCAAGGATGGCAATGTGTAGTATAGTGGTTTTATCTCTCCTCTGGAGGAATTGTCTCTGATTTTCTTCGTCGTAACCGGAAATTTTCTTTGCCAAAAATTCGAAAATTTTCACTTTGCCATAACGTGCTGTCCGAAAAAGCGCTGTCTCTAACAGTTTCTTTGCCACCTCGAGTGATTTGTTGGATATGGCCGTCTCGTGGAGGATAGTGTTTCCAACATGGTTTTGGCGGGTCAGTTTATCGAGATGGCGGTCAGGCAAGTCCTCTAGAAGTCTCAGTACCAAGTCAGGTGTCTTGGCATAAGTGGCTGCCTGGAGCACTGTGTCATCGTGAATTGTCAATATGTGCAATCCGTGCTCATCAACATCTTCACAGAGTTGTTTCATCCGCGTCTTTTTTCCGCAAAGCATCGTACAGTTTTGCATTTAAACTATGCTTTTCTTCCATTAAACACCTCGATTGAGATGCGGTAACTTGTTGGGGCTGCAAATTTCTCAGTGCATCAACACGTGAAGTGAAACTGTGAAAGCAAAGTGATGAAAGAATCTTCTAGTTCTACCACAGTCTATTTGTTAATTATTGACTTATGCTAGTCTTGAAAAAATTTGGATTGATATGTTATATTCTTTTTGTTTAATAATATTGGTAGTTAATTTTCAAATTTTCATGTAAAAAAAGTAATAATAGACTAATAGTGGAATTGTGATGTGGAAAAAAAGGTTTTATTTGTTTACTATGTTATTTCAAAATGTAAACTTAAACAACAAAAAAAAAACATTAATAAAATAAAAAAATTGGTGTTGTAATTGGTCATATTGTGTTACGGCAATGGAAATGGCTAGAAACAAAAATGATAGATTGTAATTTGCCACCATTAAGTATTCAACTGTTGTAATGTCCCCCTTAACTATAATAAATTTGAAAGGGCATCATGGTGAATTTAGTGTGGGCTTGAACACAACATTACAAACAAGCAAAAAATTGATGAATTTACCGTTAAACTAACGGAAAATAGTACGTAACAACTAGTCGACTAGGGCATAATGTTTATTATGAAAATTTAAGAAAAGAAACGGTTACATTTTAAACTATATCTAGGACTTTGCAACTATCATATACTTAAGGGGGAAGTGCAAATTTTCTTTTTAGTTATTATTAAGTTGGAAAAAATACAAATTACACCCCTTAAATTTAGTCAATTGTCATTTTTGTCCTTTAAGTTCACATTCACTGTCAAAGGTGATCGTTCCGTCCATTCCGTTAAATTAAAAAGTCCTTAAATCCTTTTAAAACGACATTGTTTTAGTTTGTTTGTTTGTTTTTTTTTTTTTTTTTTTTTTTCCAATTTGTATTCTAAAATCTTTAATAAATTAAAATATTCTTTTGCTAAAGTACGCGACACCAAGAACAACAAATCTAACCAAAAATAGCAACTCCATATATGAATGTCGATCTCACTTAGGGAGTGAGCTCAGCATTGGCAAGATCAGAGACAACCTGATTTTGAGTAAACGGCTTAGGGAGTGAGGTTGTTTTGGAGGAAAATTTGGTCATTTGGTATAGAATGGAAGATTATAGTGCGGCTTTTTGGGGCTTGGAATCGTCGAAGCTTACGAAGATTGCTTGGAAATGGCAAGGGAATAAAAGCAAAGGGGTTTGATTCGATTTGGGCCAAGAGGGAATCGATTTCAGAAAAGGGAAGTGGAGGATTTCGGCGGTGGCAAGAATGCGAATTTTAAATGGCCAAAATGAAATTATTCAAATTTAATGGACGGAAATGATAATTGACTAAATTTAGATGGTATAATTTGTATTTTTGCCTATTAAATTTTTTAAATTGAAAATATCCCCATATAATTTGGTGCCATATCCAAGGTTAACAACAAAATATTGATGTCATTAGTAATGATGATGATAAGACAACAACAATAACAACATTAAGAATTAAGAATGATGATAATCCTAATAATAAAACCAATAGTGTATTTTAACCTAAAAATACTAATAACATGATAGTAGAAATGATATTAATATTAGCAGCAGTATCTACAACAATAACTACGACAATTGTAATTAATAGCAGTAATGGTGTACTACATGCAATAATGACACTTTAACACTGATGATGATTATGATAATAATAATGTTAATTGTAAGGGGAAAAATTGATTAAGACAAATATAAAGCTAAAAATAGAAGGGAAAGCATAGTTGGGTTTGGTCTTCACTTTACAGCACACTGCATGTGTACTTTACAGCTTGGTAAACATAATTAGTCCATAAAATATCTCACAAAGATCTACAAAATATCATGTATATGTTCTGTGAGGTTCTACGATATTCCAGAAGAAAGAATTCTATAAAAGGGAGGGGAAAAGCAACGTGAAGGGGGCTGAAAAAAAAAGAGGGAAAATAGGGCAGAGAGACGGAAAACTGGGAAAGAAATATGAGAGAATCTCTCAGGCTGTTCGGTCAATGTATTTTATTGGGCTTACAACTAAACTTGATATATTACGGATCTGGATGTGGACGTAGGCAAATTGCCGAACCACCTAAAATTATGTTTGTTATCTATTCTTGTTTTATTTTATCATCCTACAGTCTCCAACGGACTGAGATTCATCGTGCTGTGAGGTTTGATGCGGTTCCATTATAACGTGAAAAAATCCCACCTTCAATTGGCGCCGTCTGTGGGGACTGCACTTCAAGCTTCGGCGCTATGATATCTCAGCTCATCAGAAAGTTCAGAGATTCAACTAATGGCAACAGATGATATTTTTGCTCATTACGACAGGCCCAACAAAGAAGAAAGCAAAGGATTCAAGAATTTTTGTTAGAAAAACTTGTCGAGTTCACGTATCAGGTATGTCAAATAACCATTAAATATCTCGAATATTTTCATCATAATAGGTTCAGACAGAACAAAGAAAAGTAGAATCAGAGTAGCACGGAGTATTGGTTGGTCTCTTTTGTTCATACAATTGGCCTAACAAGAGCAGAAGAGAAAAGAAACTCACCAAAGCACATGTAGTGCACCTCGGCTGCATCAAGCATCTCCTCGGCATTGATGTGAGCCTTCTCGGACTTTATCTTGGATCCGTGGGACCTGTTCGGCATTGATCTGTTCCTCCTCGGCAATAATATAAGCCTGCTCGGACTCGCTTTGGTTACATGGGCCCTGTTCGACCTTGGTATGGTTCCTCTCGGCCTGATCAAGCCTAGGTCGGTTATCACTCAAAATCTGACGCTTCTGTTCGGCATGATCTGATCTGCCTTGGCCCCAATCTGCTCCATCTCAGCTCCTTCGAGTTCGGTCTGCTCAGCACCTCCATGAACAGTCGAGTCTCTCCTCAGCTCCGATCCGAACTGGCTCCTTCGAGCTCAGTCTGCTCGGAATCTCCAAAAACGGCCAAACTTCTCCTCGGCCTCGAGCCTGATCTGCTCGGCACCTCCGTGAACAGATCTCTCCTCAGATCCGATCCAAACTGGCTCCTTTGAGCTCGATCTGCTCGGAATCTCAAAAAACAGCCACACCATTCCTCGGCCTCAAGCCCGATCTGCTCGGCACCTCCGTGAACAGATCTCTCCTCAGATCCGATCCGTCTCAGCTCCGCTTCGGCCTCGATCTGATCAGTTTCGGCTTCATCAAGCCTCACCAGCTTTGGACTCTCCAACAAGCCAGCCTAATTCCATGCCCTCTCAAATCATAACTATACGGGCTGTTGGTATAAGAGAAAGGTTGAATAAAAAAACTGCTGCTTGGTCTTGAATTTCAAATGGGTTTCGGTCATATAAGAGAGAAGTTAAGAAAAAAAAGGAAATAAATGAAAAGAGGAAAGGCATGGTAATATTTGGGTACAAAAAATTTTTCGGAAAAATAGGTGACACGCCCACATGACTCTTTGGAAAAAAAAGAAGAGAAAGCAATTGCGTGAAAGCTCCAACTTGCAGAAGAGAGTATCAGAGCAGGTATGTTTTTTAAATTTTGGTGAGGCTCAGTATTGCCTGGGTCTATTGGCTCATCATGGGATTCGGTCCCAAAGCCAGCTCACATATATTTTTATATTTGAGTGGGTGACAGTAGTTCCCCTACTATCTTTTTATATTTTTCAGCTTATTAGTGTAGTACAAACCAATATATTTGGTTTATATTTGTGGTGACGTCAAGCCTTATGCTGGTAGTATTTTTGAAAGACAAAAAATCTTAAAGATGTATTCGGCCAAAGCTTGATAGCATGTGCTGGAAGTCCTTTTGGTTAAAGCAAAAATCTTGGGAAAAGATGGTCTAACTTTAATGACTTGAGCTAGTAGTCTTTTTGGGAAAAGACAAAATCTTAGAAAAAATGGACATGTTCGGTCATGTCTTAAGCAAGAAACAAAAAATCTTAAAGAAAGAAGGAGACTTTCGGTCAATGTTCATATTAGTTAAAATATTGGGTTTTGATATTGGAGAAAGTGGGACACAATATTCACATAATTCCTTAATTTGTTTAAAAGTAAATTAGATTACTTTTAGCAACTGATAAGAAAAAATAGATAATATCTGCTGATATTTGAGACAGGGGGTGGTAGGTGCCTCATTTATTTTCTTTAACAGTTTTATAGCAGTATAATTTTTATCTTGGGCCTATTATGGGTACGTGTGTCCTTCATGCCAGTTTTCTTGGAAAATCTTGCTTAGTGTATTTATTTTATATCGTAAGCTTAGTTTCTGCAACTGGATAACCCATCTGTCTGATTTATTGGGATCAATGTGAGCATCTCTTTCCATTTTTTTGGAATTGAGTTTATACTGCTTACTATATTGAGGGGTTGTGATCAAATGAGAATATGGTTGTTGAAAGAATTGAAGAAAGCAGCAAAGAAAGACAAGATCTCTTCAGATCTATGTCGTTTTTGGTCTCATACATTATATACAACTTTTTGCACTTTCTATATTTTTTGATATTCTCAGTTTTACAGGACATATGAAAATAGTCATTGAGTCTATAGTTCCAAATATTAATATTTGGGAACATGCGAAAGTGCACCAACATGTGGGATCAATTGATAGGATTTTCAGTTAAGTTATAATTATCTTATTATAATTGGGTAAAAACGATGATGGGAACTGGAGCCTAATATTTTGGTTATTGCTATGTTGCTTGGCTGCCTACCACATAATTGATTTATCTTTGTTGCTCGTTCCACTTGCAACTAGCATTACATATGTTCATGGGTTATTTTTGCAACTTGAGGTGATTTATTTCGATTTTTGTCAAATGCTTTCAAATTTTATAACTGCTAGTTATCTTGTTGGCCATTATCTTAACTGATAGTATAATTTGAGTGCACAGGGGGATGAACACTTACTAAGATGAACTAGTCATTTTTATAAGATTCACGTGCAAATATCAGGAATGAGCTTTTCACCAAGGAGGAAATGTGTTCGGCCTTCTTCAGGCTTAATGGATATTCATTGCAGGATGGTAAGCATAACACTTCAGCAATGTTTTCTCCTGGTTTATTTTTGAGGTCAAAGTATTCAAAATGACATCTTGGCAAAAATATCTCTTATCTGGAGCACAAAAATCCTATAGGGGGCATGCATGTATCATCAACTGGTTACCCAAATATCAACCTAAGAGGGGGGTGATTTATGAGGCAAACTTTTTCGATTTAAATGCGGAATTAAAAACTATTTTCAATTAGCAAAAACAAATTTAAGAACACAATTAATTGCAATAAGATATGATAGAAAATCAAACACAAGCATATATAAGCAATTGAATAAGTAAGAGTAGAGATAGAGAAAATCAAACACAGTGATTGTTTGAGGTTCGGCTTCCCCGCCTACGTCCCCGCCTCAAGATCACTTCTCGAGGATTCCCAAATCACTAATTTGACAATCTTCTTTCGGGTGAAGATCAAAACCGTTACAAATCTTCTTTAACGGTGAAGAGTAACCACCGAGTGAAAAATCCTTTTCACTCTTAGATTTATACCAAGACCCACAAATCTTCCTTACAAGGTGAAGGTAACCACCGGGAAAAATCCTTTTCACTCCTTAGGAACACTTACTAAGATTGAACTAGTCATTTTTATAAGATTTATCAATATGGCTCAAAAAGTGTTTAGAGAAATTTTCAATCAAGGATTTTGAATGATATGAAAATATAAGCTTGAGAAGGATGGATTGATGTATAAGGTTATCTTTTCTATCTTTGATTTCTCTTGAGCTTTTCATGTTGTCTTGCAATTCTTCTTGATTTTCAATCAATCAATTTGTTTTCTTTGAAAACTTTTCTTCTTAAGATTTTTCAACCATAATTGATATGGTTGTCTTGCATGTGAATTTTCAAGTTGTTTTCTTTGCCTTTTCTTCTTAAGATTTTTCAACCATAATTGATATGGTTGTCTTGCATGGAATTTCTTAAGTTTGTCTTTGGACTTTAAGAGATTTTTCAATTGATATTGTTGTCTTATATTTGAATTTCAACCAATCAGTTGTCTTTGAAGATGGATTTTTCAATTAATGGTTGCTTATATTTGAATTTCAACCAACACTTCAGATTTTTCAATCAATGGTTGTCTTATATTTGAATTTCAACCAATCAAGTTGTCTTTGAAAACTTTATTTTTCTTATGGTTGTCTTATATTTTTTCTCAAGTTGTCTTTGGATTTTTCAATTGATATGGTTGTCTTTTTTGAATTTCAACCAATCAGTCTTTGAAACTTTAAAAGATTTTTCATTGAATGGTTGTCTTACATTTGAATTCAACCAATCAATTGAAAACTTTAAGAGATTTTTCAATTGAAGTTTGTTTTAAAGTTGAGCCTTAAAGATCAAATCTTAATAAACTTTACAAAACCTAACTCTTACTTCTCAATGTCTCGGAGTATATCTGAGCTTATCTGGAGCACAAAAACTTTCATTTGCTTGATATTTGAATTGGCCATCTTGGTCCAATTAAATCAATAGTCAAAATTAAGCTTTAAAACATAAATCATTAGTTCATATGAAAATATCATTAATGAACAACTTAAAATCATGTTATCATCAAAACTACATGAATGTCCTTGATTAATTAGCCAATTAATAATTATGAAACCTTGAGGCTAACAACTGGACAAGGAAGGTTCTAATGCCATCTTCAAGACAAGGATTGAAGGCAAAATGTGACAAGCCTATCTCGTCCGGGGGCGAGATGGGATCAAAGTAATTTGGATTCGCTTTTCACTTCTTCGGGAGTGTCGAAAGCAAAATAATTCGGATTCGCTTTTCACTTCTTCGGGAGTGTCGAAAGCAAAGTAATTCGGATTCGCTTTTCACTTCTTCGGGAGTGTCGAAAGCAAAGTAATTTGGATTCGCTTTTCACTTCTTCGGGAGTGTCGAAAGCAAAGTAATTTGGATTCGCTTTTCACTTCTTCGGGAGTGTCGAAAGCAAAGTAATTTGGATTCGCTTTTCACTTCTTCGGGAGTGTCGAAAGCAAAGTAATTCGGATTCGCTTATCGCTTCTTCGGGAGTGTCATAAGTAAAAATTATTTGAATTTACTTACCACTTCTTCGGGAGTGTCGTAAGTTAAAGTAATTGGGATTCACTTACCACTTTTTCGGGAGTGTCGTAAGTTAAAATAAAAATTGTTTGGATTCGCTTATCACTTCTTCGGGAGTGTCATAAGTAAAAATTATTTGGATTCACTTACCACTTCTTCGGGAGTGTCGTAAGTCAAAATAATTTGGATTCGCTTACCACTTCTTCGGGAGTGTCGTAAGCAAAGTAATTTGGATCCGCTTACCACTTCTTCGGGAGTGTCGTAAGTTAAAATAATTGAGATTCACTTACCACTTCTTCGGGAGTGTCGTAAGTTAAAATACAATTGTTAGGAATCGCTTATCACTTCTTAGGGAGTGTCATAAGTAAATCTTTTCAAGACTAGGGGTTGAAGAATAATTCGTTCAGCTTAAGGACAGGGTAGAAGTATCGTATTGTTCGAGATTATAACAAAACGAAAGAGTACTTCTGTTCAAAAAGGGATTGGTTTCCTAAAAGAGTGTTAAGGAGAGAACGAGACAAGAACCGAAGTCACAAAAATAGTCTAGTCACTAGACTAAAATAGAAGAAGAAACTAAAACTAAGAGCTAGGGGGTTGTGCGGGCACATCTGCCGTTTAGTCAATTAGTTCAGGAAGAAGAACCTTCAGCTTGTACTAAAGGAGTCTCGGTCCTTCCTCTTTCCTTTCGAGGCTGCTGTTCTTCTCCCTGCTCAGGCTCATTGAGGTCATGAACCACCGGGGGTGGAAGCGGAGGTTCTTGTTCAACTGGGGGTTGAACGGGTATCTCAGGCGCCGTAGCATCTATCGTTGGCTTCTTTAACTTTTTCCCAGCTCCGGCGCCCTTAGTTCTCCCCTTCCCTATACCCTTCGCTTTCTTGGAAGAACTTGCATCAGACATTTTACCCATCAGCTTGAAAGAGTTGGTCTATGGCACCATTTCACACACTTGGCCTAAAGGGATTAGGACGGGTTGATCTTGGGGTTGTTCGACCTCTGCCGGCTGAGCCATGTAGATCACGTTGGGTTGTACTTCAACCGCTTGTGATCTCAGAATTGTGGGGCTTTCAAGGAATGATCTAACTTGAGGTTCGTACCTCAGTAGCAGGGGAGCTGATCTTGGTTCTCCTCTTTGGTCGACGCAAATATTGGTCGACAAAACTCTTTTCACCAACTCGATGTCTACTTACTTTTTGTCTATTTTCGATCTTTGACGGATCTGCAAAACATCACTGGTCAAGAGATAAAATAAAACATCTTATATTTAGTGTTCGGTTAGACGGGAAATCTGCTCGGTTGATTTTATTTTTGAAATGCTGTTAATTGAAATCCTAACCTGGGTACCCGTACGAGCTCTGACAAGCGGATCCGCTCGTAAATCACTCTCCCAGTACCCTTAGGTGATCTTTGTCGTATCCTTTGTTAGAACTAGGAAAATCGTTCACCAGTTTCACATTCAGTTCTCTGGCTTTTAGGTGACAGGAAATCCTAGATTCCTCTCCGGGGCACATATATTAATAAACGGACAAAGTTTCTTTGATGGTCAGAGTTACCCCTAAGTGGCGATTTATTGCGACGACACCCATTATAGTCCTAAAAACATCAATGGATACTGAGGGGGGGAGGTTTTCCCCCAAATCTTTCCGCCTTTTCAGTTTTTCTTGGAAAGGCGCGAGTCAGGCAGCGGCTCATTAAAAATCATTCTTGAGGATTGTGCTTATTGATTCCGACTCCCTCGAAAGTTACTCGAGGAAGCCGAAATCAGGGGGTAATTGTAAGGGGAAAAATTGATTAAGACAAATATAAAGCTAAAAATAGAAGGGAAAGCATAGTTGGGTTTGGTCTTCACTTTACAGCACACTGCATGTGTACTTTACAGCTTGGTAAACATAATTAGTCCATAAAATATCTCACAAAGATCTACAAAATATCATGTATATGTTCTGTGAGGTTCTACGATATTCCAGAAGAAAGAATTCTATAAAAGGGAGGGGAAAAGCAACGTGAAGGGGGCTGAAAAAAAAGAGAGGGAAAATAGGGCAGAGAGAGACTGGGAAAGAAATATGAGAGAATCTCTCAGGCTGTTCGGTCAATGTATTTTATTGGGCTTACAACTAAACTTGAAATTACGGATCTGGATGTGGACGTAGGCAAATTGCCGAACCACCTAAAATTATGTTTGTTATCTATTCTTGTTTTATTTTATCATCCTACAGTCTCCAACGGACTGAGATTCATCGTGCTGTGAGGTTTGATACGGTTCCATTATAACGTGAAAAAATCCCACCTTCAATAATGATAACAAGAAGAAGCCACAATATATAATAACAAAGTTGGCGAGGGTTTACCATCTCTCTCTCTTGCAGTCCTACTGTGAGCTAGTCGATTAGTTATGTCGAATACCATATATCATTGAGATGTCTCTTTTATAGACTGCTATCATCAAAAAGAAAATAAAAGGTATACAGTCACTACAAGCCAAGAATTAATTTAAATTAATTTAAGACATGCCAGGGTATCTACTTTGCTCTTTGCGTTAAACAGTCACTACAAGCCAAGAATTAATTTAAATTAATTTAAGACATGGCAGGGTATCCACTTTGCTCTTTGCGTTAAACAGTCACTACAAGCCAAGAATAAACCTTTATTCTAGGATTTGTTTTTCTTTTTTTAAAATGGAAGTCTTGGACAGAACAATAATTTTTTTATATAATGTTTTTTCCCTTTTTATTTTTACCTTGTCTCAAATTCTTGTTTTATCCCTACTTTAAAAATAAATAAATAAATAAAATTTTGAATACTTAGAAGAAGAAAAAAAAAATAACAATAAAGTTACGGACAGAACAATTTCATAACAATACACTTAAAGTTTTAAAATTTTGATCTCCCTAAAGTTAGATAATGACTTAGTTTGAACTTTCCATCCAATCCGTTAAGTGACACTCTGACACTTTGGAACGTGTGGTTCCAGTTTCCTAGATGTGTGCTGATGTGTCAAACAAAGCCACCTCAACCCTCTAGAAACTACGTCGTTTCCTTAAATCATTAAATCTCCATTTCTTTTAGATTGAAAGGCACACCTATCGGGAATAGGATTCTCTCAATTTGTCTCATTTCATGGTTTAAATTCTATCTCATGGATCTAATAGTGTATATACTGCCACGTTATTTAAAATTTTAAATGATGTGGCAGTCTGTACAATGTTAGATCTGTAATATTTAATCTGGACCATGAAATGAACTTTTTCCATTTTATTTCAAATGGAGAGAATCCTAATCCACCCACTGTTGGCGGATGTAGATGCTAGATGAAAAAAGGTGGTCCTAGATCAATGATCACCCTTACAAAACGACACCATCCCCCGCTATGTCCACATCGAGGGAGAACCACAATCACAATAACTCAAGGCAGCAAAATCATCAAAGACAACAAGCAAAAGGAAAAGCAAAAACTGACAGAAGACACATTCAGGGAATGAGTTAACCCAAAACTATTTTGTTTCTTTCCATTATTATTTTGTAATCACAAAGCACGCACACATGGCACCAACAACAACAATGCACAGCTATTTTCACACCAACACACCCATCACTCGCATGTAAGTTCACACATAGACACATTAAACCCACTCCTACCCACAAAAATCTATTCATATATTCACACTGATACAGAAACACACATCCACGCACCGCTTTACCTGTTCCTCATGCGCCACTGCTCCACTACACGAGCCACCGCTTGTGTACAGTCTACTCACGTGCTTTCATGCATGCCACCATCTCCATAAACACCTGATCTGTGAGCCTCGTATGTAGCCTCCATTATAGTGCTCCCAAGATTAAATTTCTGGCTCCGCCTACCCCAAAGCCAAACCTGATTTTATTATGAATTTTGTGTATTCAGAAAAAACAAAGAAAAACTGTATAAGTACAATTTTGAATGTCTAGTATATGTGTTCATGGCTTTAGTTAGAGTAGGGGAACTAATTAACCAATTGCTGAGCAAGGATGGCCATCAGCCATGTGAAGAATTGTGGTCTTGTCCTTCCTCTGAAAAACATCTTTCTGCTCAGCTTCATCAGATTCTAAAATTTGATCTGCCAGAAAGTTAAAAATCTCAGTCTTACCATAGCGAGCTTTCTTTAAATTAAATCTCCTTTGCGACGCATGCTTGGTCAAGAGTAGTGTTCCAGTACTGTTTATTGTAGGTGTGAGTGTGTTACAAACACACTTTTCTTTTTATTGTCCCATTTGGTCATTATCTTCTATCATCCATAAGTAACTTTTGAAAAAAAAAAAAAACAAGAAGATAGAGATTCCTTTGTAGCCGTTGGTGTGGGTATGCTTTTGAGAAGGGTGGGTCAGCTTTTCTTTTCTTTATTTTACAGCCCATTGCATCTGCCCCACTTATTTTTTTTTGGGCTAGTTGTTCACGCACACCAGAAGCTACCACTCTTCTTTTTTGTTTTTTTTTTGCTCTCTCTCCGAAACCTGAAGCTTTGTCTTCAATTTTTGAAATCAAAGAAATGGAAAGAAACTATTGAATAAGGTTGTTCTTGAACCTTTGTGTGGAGTGCGTCCAACACAAAGGCTATTGTTATAGTCTAATATTGGTGGTTGTTCCGCTGGAAAGCCGTTCGTACCGAGTATTGCTTCGGGTGGTGCGAATCAACCTTTAAGTACAACTCTATTGCGTGATTTTATTGTTTGGTGAGATTGTTCCTAAACTGATTTTTTAAGTTTCTGTTCAATCTATTTTTGGGTTGATTATTTTCTGATTTATGTTGGTTTTCTTTGAGTAAAGTTTGTTCATTCTTAAAATATTTCCAACATTTATGTGGGTCGACATTTTGTAGAGATGGTGGTGAGACTACATGTTTACGAGAAGTCAAGTCAGTTTGTTTGTAGTAAGCGGCCTTATGGAGCACTGTGTCGTTGTGTATTGTCAGTTTGTGCAACGCACTACAAGAAATTTAGCCTTCAGCGACCAAACTTTCCGCGACGACCCAAATATCGCCGCTAATAAGTACTCATCTGCGGCGACATCTCATAGTCGTCGCTAAATTCCTAAAGCAACATTACATCTGCGACGACACAAACAGTCGTCGCTATAGGTCGTCGCAAATACGAAGGAGGGGAAACTTTCAACATGCGGGAAATTGCTGGAATCCATTTGCGACGAGACGTTACTTTTTAGCGACGATAATTGCGTCGCAATAGAATTTTTCAATTAGCGACGACAATAGTCGCTGCGAATAGTTTATTATTAGTGACGAAAGCTTCAGTCGTTGCTAATTGGTGGCACAAATAATAATAATCTATTACATTTTATATTAGCGACGACCTGTGTCGTCGCTAATGATACACACTATAGCGACGTCATTGTGGGTCGTCACTAATGAGACACATTTTAGCGACGACATTGGGGGTCGTCGCAGATAAGTTGGCAAAATAATAATAAAATATATGACTTTATAGTAGCGACGACAATTGTTGTCGCTAATATGTACATTTTAGCGACGACATTGAAGTCGTCGCAGTTAAGGTGGCAATATAATAATAAAATATATGATTTTAAAATAGCGACGACAATTGTCGTCGCGAATAGGAATCTATAGCAACAAATTTGTGAGTTGTCTCTGATATGTAACCAAAATAAATATAATAAATTATATGATTTATAATTATCCAAAAAACTTAAAAATTGACCAAAAGACCTACACACCCCTTAAATGTTTAAACTATCATTTCAAAATGCCAAAAAAATTGATGTTTGGAGAACACTTTGTGTAGAAAGCGAAAATTTTAAATCCTATTACAAATTGTCATACCAAAATTTAGTGACTTATCTAAATTTACATGTGTCATCAACTCCGTAAATTAAAATTTTCACGTGTCACTTGGACCCACAAATTACAATGAGTGCTTCTTCCAATCATATTGAGACACTTGCAATTGATAATTATCTTCAATAGAAATAAATAAAGATTGAGATAAATATCAACGAGTCCTAGAGGGACTCTTAGATTTTGGGCCAATCAAAATTTACCACTTGTCTTCTAAAATACTAGTTTCAAGAGGACTCTTCCTCAAAAGAATTAGTTTCAAGTGGACTCTTTCGCATGTACAAGTATTGAAACTCTGTCAAAATCAAGTCAAGGCCTTTGAAGAACTTCAAAATTTCAAAACGTAGAAGTTCCATAGGATTCAAGTATCAAAGCTCCAAATGAATTCTATGTCAAATTCTTCAACTTCAAAGAAGATTCAACTTCAAATTCGAAGACATTCGAAGAACATTTGAAAATTCAACTTCAATTTTGAAGACATTTGAAGAACACTCGAAGATTCAAAGAACAATCGAAGAAGATTCACTAGCTTCAAAATTATAATAGAATCAAGCTGCAAAGCCTCCAAAAAGTTAAAGAAATTGAAAATTCATTGGATTCAAGCTAAAAGCCCCCAAGAACTTCAACACACAAGTCTTCTAAAACAAAGAACACGAAGAACGAATAACTTTTAAACAAGCATAAGGCCTAGAAGTTCTCCATCAACTCAATTTGGTCCAAGAAATATGTTTCATGAAGCTCTCAAATCGAAATCACATTTGAAGAGAAGAATAAGAGGAATATTTTTTAATTATTTTATTTTTTATTTTTGTAAAAAAGATCCAAGAGATTGTATTCTACTATTTCAAATAAATAATATCTGTTACAAATTATTTCTAATCAATTCAAGACTTGAGATTTTATTGTATACACACTGATCTTTCAATTATATATTACAAAAGATAAAAACATTTAGACTGGCTCTCTTACATTA
This sequence comes from Fagus sylvatica, assembly GCA_907173295.1. NCBI lineage: Eukaryota > Viridiplantae > Streptophyta > Magnoliopsida > Fagales > Fagaceae > Fagus > Fagus sylvatica. The sequence continues at coordinate 40,973,928 of OU015767.1, forward strand.
ATGGGGTAGTGCTAAAGTAAGGTTTGTCCCTAATGTAAAAAATGATCAAACTACAGTTTTTAGAGCCCAATCCTCAGCCTAAACAATCTTTAGGAAATTCTACTTACGTTACAGGGCATATAATATTATGTTTTTCCTTTTATTTAAAATAGTCTCATAAGTGTCGTAACGTTTGGAGTTCCATTTTCATGTAGCCTGATGGAGCTATGGCAATGCACGAAGGAACTCTACTTGCGTTACGGGGTATATAATATCATTTTTTTTCTATATAATATCATTTTTTTTCCGTTTATTTATTACATGGAAAATTTCTAATTCACATATATTTATATTTAAAGCATGAAATATTTATTATTTTACTTATGAATATATTTAAATTTATTCTAAATCACATAAAAATATTTAAGGAATGGAGATTTAAAATAAAAACCTGTATAGGAATTTAATCCTGGAAGATTTGTTTGATTCCGGGAAAAAAATCTGGTAGCGCTTTCGCAGTTAATTAGAAAATTGAGACCGGAATTGGTGGAATTTCAGCAGTGCTTCCGCATTTGAAATAAAAATTGGGACCAAAATTGGCGGAAATTCAGTAGTGCTTCTGTAGTTGGAATAAAAATTGGGACCATATTTGGCAGAAATTCAACAATGCTTCCGCAATTCAATGAAAATCGGGACCCGAATTGGTAGAATTTTAGCAGCGCTTACGTAGTTGGAATGAAAAATCAGAACTGGAATTGGTAGCAGTTCCACATTCGGAAAATATCGGGTCCAAATTTGGCATAATTTCAGTAGCGCTTTCGCAGTTATAGTGAAAATCGGGATAAATTGGACAAAATTTTGGCAATTTTTATGGAGTTTCTCTCTCTAAAACTTCATTTATCTCTCTAGAAATTGTTCTCTTAATTTTTCCGACTAGCTAGCTGCCCCTTTTTGGCCGAAATTGTGATATGTATCACCAGTAGTTATGTCCTAGACTGAAATTATGCAATTTTCCTTAGTTTTGCTTATTCTGATCATCTGATTTGTGATTACCGTTTGGAGCCCTTCCCGATATCGGAATTGAGTGAAATTTGCGTCATTGGAAAGCTTATAACATTTACTATCTAATGGTGCTGATTTGGTCCAATTTAGTGTTTGGAATAAAAAAATGGCAGCGTCGAGAAGCAAACACACGTGACGATCGTTTTTCACTATTTTGGCCATATCTTTTTCATTTTAACTCTGTTTTTTACCTGTAAAATATGGATTAGAAGGTATTCGCATGCTCTTCGCCATGGGACAAAAATATGATATTTTCAAGAATCAACTCAAAAAATTGAGTCGGGTCTGTTTGGAATCTGGCATATCTAAACCGATTTGTGACTTTTTCCAAATGGGGTGATGACAATATGTAATGACATTGGAAATTGGATTCTATTTTGTGGCTGGACCTTCAATTTTAGATCAGTATTTTTAAAATTTGTAATGCATCTAAAAAAACTCTAGAAAAAGTCCCTCCTTAGTATATTACATTAGATTAAAAAAAAATACTAAAAAAAAAACCTAGGATCCCACGTAACGTTAGATATTAGAGATAACAAAAATAAAATAAAATAAAAGGTGTCAATACCCCCTAAACTTAGATATGTTAGATATATTATAATTATATATATATATATATATATATATATAT
>OU015767.1:40975699-40998071 GCA_907173295.1 Fagus sylvatica
AGATCTAGAACATGATTCATATTTCTGCCATAAACAACTTCAAATGGAGGTTTCTTTGTTGAGCGATTGACTGAGCTGTTATAGGCAAACTCCGCTTGAGAAATTACAAAATCCCATCTCTTTGGTTGCTCTCCTACTAAACTCCTCGACAAATTCCCAAGAGATCTATTCACAACTTCTGTTTGGCCATCAGTTTGGGGGTGTTATGCACTAGAAAATTGCAAATTGGTCCCCAAAAGTTTCCAAAGTGTCCTCCAAAAGTGACTAACAAACTTCACATCACGATCTAAAGTAATGGATCTAGGAACTCCATGCAAACGAACTACTTCTTTGAAAAACAAGGCTGCTATATGAGATGCATCAGTAGAATTCTTACATGGTATAAAATGAGCCATCTTCGAAAATCGATCTACAACGACAAAAATGCAATCAAACTCATGCTGTGTTCTAGGTAAACCAAGAACAAAGTCCATAGACAAATCCTCCCAAGGAGCATTGGGAATTGGCAAAGGCTGATATAAACCTGTATTTTGGACACCCCCTTTGGCCTTTTGACACACAAGACACCTTTGAACAAACCGAGCAACATCACGTTTCAATGATGGCCAAAAGTACCTTTGCTTCACTAGAGCTTCAGTTTTGTCTCTCCCAAAATGTCCTCCAAGTCCACCCGCATGTAATTCTTGAATGACAAACAATCTTAATGACCCTTCAGGTAGGCATAGTTGGTTTCCCTTAAACAGATATCCATTTATCATCAAGTAATCTCTACTCTTCTTATCATTCATGTCGTGCAGCACCTAAGAAAAGAAAGGATCTGACACATAATATTCTGGTATGAGGTCAAAACCGATGACTTCACAAGAAAGAGTAGTCAACAAACTATGCCTTCGACTTAATGCATCAGCCACCCTATTCAACGAACCAGATTTATGTTGTAGAACAAAAGAAAACTTTTCCAAGTAAGATACCCAGCTCGCATGTCTAGAATTCAGCTTCTTTTGTGCTTTTAGAAATTTCAAAGCCTCATGATCAGAATAGAGAGTAAAATCGACACCAATGAGATAATGCTCCCAATGTCGCAAAGCTTGGATAACAGCATACAACTCCTTATCATAGGTTGAGTATTTCAGCTTTGCATCATTGAGCTTTTCACTACAATAAGCAATTGGTCTTCCCTCTTGCATAAGGACAGCACCTATGCCCACGTTAGATGCATCACATTCCATTTGGAATGGCTTCAAAAAATCTGGTAGTGCTAATACCGGAGCTTCAACAAGTTTTGATTTCAATTGCTGAAAACTTGTCTCAGCCTTGCTGGTCCATTGGAACTCTTTCTTCTTTAGAACATCCATCACTGGGGCAATAATGGAGCTGAAATTTTTGATGAAGCGTCTGTAAAATGATGCAAGCCCGTGAAAACTTCTCACATCAGTTAGGCTTTTAGGAGTAGGCCATTCAAGAATAGCCTTCACTTTCTCATCATCCATGAGTATGCCATCTGCACTCACAACATAGCCTAAAAAAATAACTCGATTAGTCATGAAAGAGCACTTTTTAAGGTTGATATATAACTGGTTTTCTTTGAGAACTTTGAAAACACTAGCCAAATGCTCTAAATGTTGAGTTCCATCCTTGCTATAAATCAAGATATCATCAAAATACACCACTACATACTTCCCCATAAAATTCTTCAAGACCTGAGTCATTAACCTCATGAAAGTACTAGGGGCATTAGACAACCCAAATGGCATAACCAGCCATTCATAGAGACCATCTTTGGTTTTAAAAGCTGTCTTCCACTCATCACCTTCTCTTAATTCTAATCTGGTGATAGCCACTACGTAGGTCAATTTTAGAGAAGACCTTAGCACCAGCCAACTCATCAAACAAATCATCAAGCCGAGGGATGGGGAAACCTGTACTTAACAGTGATCTTATTGACAGCTCTACTATCGATACATATCCTCCAAGTTCCATCCTTTTTTGGAGTTAAAAGGGCTGGAACTGCACAAGGACTAAGAGACTCCCTTAATCAATCCTTTTTTCAACAATTCCCCTACTTGTTTTCGTAATGCAGCATGGTCACTAGGTGGCGTTCTATAATGAGGCAAGTTAGGAAGAATAGAACCTGGAACAAATTCAATTTGATGTTGAATGTCACGAAGTGGAGGCAAACCAGCAGGTAGTTCTTCCGGAGTTAGGCCTTTGAATCTTTCCAACAAGCTCTGAACTTCATTTGGAATGACACTTGCTGCTTCATCACTCTTTCCCATATCGACCAAAACATAAGCAATCCCATCTTCTCTATAAGACTCTACAAACTTCTTATAAGACAACAAGCTGACTAGATTGCTTGAAGGCACACTAGTCGGTACATCTTTCATTGGGTTCAACACATACTTCACCCCATTTTTGACAAGAGAGTAAGTGTTCTTCCTCCCATCATGAAGAACATTCCTATCGAATTGCCAAGGCCTGCCAAGGAGCAAATGACAAGCATCCATGGGAAGAACATCAAAATAGACTTCATCTTCATACTTGCCGATAGAGAATTTTATTTGGCATCTGTGGGACACCACAACCTCACCTCCTTTCTTGAACCAAGACACCTTATAAGGTTTTGGATGGCGATCACAAGAAAGCTTCAGTTTGTCCACCATTACTTTTGACACCATGTTTTCACAACTTCCAGAATCGATCATTAGCAACACACTTCTTTCCATGAGAAACACAATAAGTTCTGAAAATATTGTGTCTCAACCATTGATTATCTTCTTGGACAGTCATCACACGTCGAATAACCAGACTTTCAGCATCAAAATCAGTGTCACAAAATTCTTCATTCAAAACCCCCTCTGGTTCTTCATCATAAAATTGGTTCTCTTTCCTCTTGTTCCTTCCTCCACTAAATGCAATTCAGCCTTCTTCTTTGGACATTCATAGGACCTATGTCCTACTTCACCACATCTAAAGCATTTGGAAGAGTTTGAAATGCCTTTTCCACGCTCCTTACTTCCTCCCCCATCATGTGGGTTTGGACGATCAAGAGGAGCTGGAACTCCTTTCTTAGGCTTTTCCTTTGCTGACCTTGAACTTTCAGCCTTTCGGTACAAACTCCATTTCAATTTTTCTTCTGTCTTCAATGCCATTTGATAAGCCTCCTCAAGCGAATGGAGAGAATGCATCATAAGTTCTGCATTAAGGTTATACTTCAACCCACTCACATATCTTGCCACAAGCTGGTCATCAGATTCATGCAAGTTGACACGACTCAAAAGTTTATAGAAATTGTTCCGTATAATCTGCTACAGATTGATCAGCACGTTGTTGCAATTTGTGGAATTTTCTATAGAGCGTTTGAGAATAATCCAAGGGCAGAAACTTCTCATCTAACTTCAACTTCATTTCAACCCAAATGTTGACTCTTGGAATTCCCCTTCGATCTATACTTACGCTTGGTACTGTTGCCACCAGATTAAAGCATGACCCTTCAATTTGGTAGCCACAAACTGAACCTTCCTCTCATCAGAGAGGTCCTTCCACTCAAAGAAAGCTTCTAAAGATGCGACCCAATCACAATAATCATCTGCATTAAGCTTTCCTTCAAAGTCTTGAACATGAACTTGGATGCTTCGATCAGTACTTTCTTAATGCGCGAGCCAAACAATCCATGGACCACTGAGCTACTACAGCAGGTTCTGGGGTTGAACTTGAAGAAGTTGAACGGTCATCATTACCAAAGTCATCATGGTGGTAGTTGGAGTGCTCACTCCCATGACTTTGACTCCGAGAGCTTGGAAGCCGTTGAAGGAGTTCATTCATCATCTGATGTAGAGCTTGATTAGATTGCCTCAACTCAGCAAGTTCAGATTGTACATCAACACTATGAGTGTTCTTTCGACGACTAGGAGCCATCTGAGCAAATAAAGAATTGCAGACGAAGTTGAATAGACTTTTTCTGGAATCTTAAAAAAAACAGGAAAATTTGCTCTGATACCAATTTGATGCAGGCCAAGACCTGCAAGGTTGGTTAAATGAAATGATTGACCAAGGGAATAAAGGATAACCTGGGATGTCACTCAACCAGGGGTAGCGGAAGCCACTCAACGCTACTAATCGCGGATGCCACTCAACGCGACCAAGTCAGACACTTGATTGTTAGGAGGAATCACTCAACTCCAAAGCAATAAACTTGCAAATGATTTCTCAATCAAAATTACTCTCTGCTGAGCTTTTTCATTCTCATTAAAATATATAAGAGATTCAATGCATGCATGAGAAATAAGTACTTACAATAAATGCATGACAACTTCCTAGAACAAGACAACTTCCAAGAGAAACAGATAACTAGGCTACTACAACTCCCAACCAGACTACATAAATAACTTTGACTGAAAAATAAACATAAGTAAAAGACAAATGGACTCATAAATTAACTGACACTTGTCGCCTACATGGCTACCACATAAGCTGTCACTATGCTCCTGCATCATCAACTCTTTTATTTTATTTTTTATTTTTAGATACGATGTCCATAGGATAAAGAGTGTATCAATTTTCCTAAACAATTTTTGTTTTTGTTTTAAAAATGATAAAATTATATATATCCCTTACATTTAAGGTTTAAATAGTATTCAATAAAAAAAACATTTAAATAGTATTAGATAGATTTTAGCAAATAAAAAAAAGTAGTATTAGATAATATATAAGGATGGAGAACAACTAAATAAAATAAAAATACAATTGAAATTAAAAAAAAAAAAAATCTCAAACGTTGGTGGCAATTTTACATAAAATAAAAAATAAATAAAAGCCTTAAACATGGGTGGGAAGTAGGAACCTGAAATAAGATGGAGAGATGTAAATTAACTGCTTCAAACTGATGAGTTTGAATTTGAGTACAATTAGAGTTTTAATTCTTGAGTTTATCTCCTAAGAGTTGTTGTGGAAGTTTTATTTATTTTTTAAATAAACGGTGATTACTTTTAAGTTTATCCAAAAAAAAATTGTATTGTTTTTAAATTTGATTTAAGTATTTAAAAATTGGTGAATAACTCAAATGTGAGAAAGTTACATAAAAAATAAAAAAACTGAAACATGAGTGGGAAGTGGGAACGTGTGGATTGTGAGATTAGATATGTTGTAATGCTATATGTCCTAACAATCAACTTTAGTTATACGTTAAAACAACCCTCATGTAAAAAATTACACTAAGCTATTGTTGGACTACAATTTCACTTTATTTTCACAACAATTGAAGTGATATGTTGTGATTGGTATATAATAAAAGTGGGATCAAAGGTAGGGTTATTGATTTTCTTTCCCCCACAGTATTCTATGTTTCTTCATATTTAAAAAATAAATATAAAAGTCTGTAATATTAATATTCCAATTTGTCTAATACTTAACAACTTTTTTTTTAACATATTTGATATCTCAACAATTGAGTCAAGCTATAAAATCTTCATTGATTAACAAAATAATATAAAGAAGGTAAGTCATAAATATTTTCAATGATATATTTTACAATAGATTAAGATTTAAAGCGAAAAGATTCGGAAAAAATTTGGATGAGATAATATTCAGGAAAGTTGTAACTTTTGAGAATGCATGAACAAATATATAGGATAAATGCAATCTTGTCAATTTGGAACCTCTTCTCAATGAAAAAGTCTGAAAGTCTTGCACCTTTAGTTCTAAAAAAAAAAAAAAAAAATAAAATAATAGTGTATATATTGAAACTATCATTTCCCTTTGCTCAACAATAATTTACATCTTGTATAATTTGAACTCAACAATATATATAGAGAGAAAGAGATACACACATTGATTAGAAAATAAAAAAGTATATTGTGAGGCATATTAGTAGAAATTGTAAATAAAAGCCTAAAATTAAAAACATACATATTAGTATAAATTGTAAATAAAGGCATAAAATTAAAAACATAATAAATATACGTCTTTCCTGTATTAACCTTCTAGTTCTTCACACAAAGTTGAATCCATGTGTATGTCCATTGCAAACCATATATATGTTTTCAACAATCCTGCATATACAACAAAAACAACCCCATTAGAATTAAAAAAAAAAAAAAAAAAAAAAAAAATAGATGTTTACATGAAAGATTTGAGAGTTGAGAGTTTAATTTTTGATGAAGAGAGGTGAGAGTTGAGATTCACACTTTTGCAAACCATATATATGTTTTCAACAATCCTGCATATACAACAAAAACAACCCATTAGAATTAAAAATATATATAATAAAGGATGTTTATAGACATTACATTGAAACCTTCTAGTTCTTCACACAAAGTGAATCCATGTGTATGTCCATTGCAAACCATATATATGTTTTCAACAATCCTGCATATACAACAAAAACAACCCCATTAGAATTTTAAAAAGAAAAAATGTTTAAAAACATTGAAAAAAAAATGATGTTTACATGAAAGATTTGAGAGTTGAGAGTTTAATTTTTGATGAAGAGAGGTGAGAGTTGAGATTCACACTTTTTCAAACCATATATATGTTTTCAACAATCCTGCATATACAACAAAAACAAAAACAACCCATTAGAATTTATATATATATATATATATATGAAAAAGATGTTTATAAACATTACATTGAAAAAAATAAAAATAATGGATGTTTACCTGAAAGATTTGAGAGTTGAGAGTTTAATTTTTGATGAAGAGAGGTGAGAGTTGAGAATTGAGATACACACTTTTGTGAAAAAAATTATAACTGCATCTTGATTATAAACTATCCTTGAATATAAATTTTAAAAGGAGTTAAATGGAGAATTTAAATTTTGAATTTTAAACGTGATAGCATTTTGGATAATGATAGAAATAAAAATATACATGGATCTAAATAGGAGTTAAATGAGATGCACAATTTTGAACGTGGGTTATTGAAATTTTTTTGATGTTATGGAAGTGTGTATGTTAATTATGCTTCAATGAGTTTTTTATTTTATTTTTTATTATCTAATTTTTTAATTTTGAAGGGAAAAAAAATGGTAATTTAAATATAGAAGTTATCTTTAAGAGATATTGTGCTAAATTTTAGGAAAATGAGGAGGCTAATGTGAATAGTGGGGGAAGATGTGTTGTGTTGTGTGTATTGTAATTTATTTATATGCCCTTATTTATATTTTTTAAGAATATAATGAAATATATGGATATTTTTCTTTAGAAAGGGGTATTTTAGTATATGTTAGATAATTTTTTAGGAATTTCCATATATAACCTTAGTTTTTTGTTTAGTGTAGTTTACAATATTGTAACTAGAATTTTCCAGTAAAGGTATCTAAATGTATCTTTGATAGTACATCCAAGTGGACATGAGGGTATGAATCATCTTAATAGTAATAGATAACTCACTAATCATGATTGTGGGACTCTAGAGTCTAGACAAGCTAAATATAATAATAATAACTAGTCTATTTTTTGGACAAATTCTTAATAGTAATAGATAATCGTGGGACTCTTAAGTCTTAAGCTTTAAGTCTATTGTTTCATTAAAAAAAAAAAAAAAGTTGAAAAAAATTGTTGGTGAGTAATACAAAAAATTATAATAAAATACAAGGAATTAAAAAATTAATTCAATACAGATTGGACTGAGGTGCGTATATCTCGCTCTCTTTAAGGAGATTCAAGCCCTCTACGGTTGGCAAAGCTCAAAGACCGGTGCAGTAGACCTTCTCTTGACTTGTCCCCTCCAGGATACAACAGCCCAACAGTAGTTGTTTGGCTCAGACCCAACTCTGCACAAGTGGGTGAGCCCAAAGCTCCACTAGAATAACACTCTTTCTTTGCTTGAAATTCTCTCAATATATGCTCCAATATTTTTGTATATTGTGTTGTGTGTTTTTGACTGATGGTTATGGAGTCTATTTATAGGCTCATTGGGCCTCCCGAATTTAATTCCAAATAATCTGATGTGACCCGAAATTAATCTCCAATTAATCTGATGTTGGGTCAGTTACTAAGACCATTATTTGAAATTCAAATTATTATTAGTTGGCCTTTTAATTAGATGGGCTGGAGTTATATGTGTTAATGAGTCAGATGAGGAGTTATAGGGAGAGTTAATGAGTCCAACAGCTAGCCCATTTAGTGAGTCAATGTCTGAATATTATTTCCTTAAATACGTGTATAAATATGACAACTCACTAATGGTCAATGACAGATTTTTTCCTTAACAAAAACGTGACTATTAACTCACTAATGGCTAGGTGAATTTTTTCAGAATGTATTTGGACACATTAACACAATAGTTACATGGACTTATAAATATATAATTTTTCTCTCCCCTTATCAATGTGGGATTCACAATAGTTACATGGACTTATAAATATATAATTTTTCTCTCCCCTTATCAATGTGGGATTCAGTTTTTTTTCAAAACACTAACTCCTCACTTTAAACTCATTAACCACATGAAACTCCCATATCTTCACATTTAATTTTTTCAATTTAAATTAATATTATTTCAAATTAATATTAAAATGTTACAACATTCCCCCACTCATTTTAATATTAAAATTTAGGCGTAAGAGAGATTACCAGGCAAAGATGGATCACTATGCATCATGAAGGTGTGCTTTGCATTGAACCTCCACTTAGTAAAACAGCAAACTCAACTCCAGAGTCAGTAGTTGTCTCAGACTTGAACTATGACTGCTTTAGGGAAATCAAATGTCACTGCTTACACATAATAACCCAAGTGTTGACATGAGCTTTATTAGCTAGCACATTACGGCCTTGTGCTGATCCCAGTTTTCATGAGCGTGTTTGAGATTAAGCCCTAATCTCATAGGGAGCGGCCCCACTCCCACGCTCACATAGGTGAAATCCATCAAGGGTGCTCCTGTAATTCTTACACCCCACTCATAAGAGATATAGATTTCATTAAGAGTTTTTTATAAACTCAATCTTCTGAAACATCACAGGATAAATGCACTTACACCATAAGGATGGACAATTTACAAAGTAAATTAATAAAATTAGATAGTGCATTTCTTACGACCATCATATGATTCGTTTTTCCTATTGAACCTAGTTCTTAGGATCTCTAGTCCCTAGGTTGGGTGTCCTCATACATGGCTCATGATTTTATGAGCTTTAGCCCCATCCCCCTTGATGTATTCCAGACCTTTTCTCTTGCCAAGGCATTGGTAAATGGATCTGCAAGATTATCACAAGATTTAATATAATCCACATTAACGATGCCACTACTCAAATAGGATCTCACAGTACTGTGTTTCCTTCTTATAGGTCTGGATTTTCCGTTATAATAACGGTTTCTTACTCTACCAATTGCAGCGGTGCTATCACAATGTATTAAGATTGGTGGAATTGGTTTTTCCCAAAGTGGGATTTCATATAATAAATCTCTTAACCAATTCGCTTCTTCACTTGCTGAAGCTAGAGCTATAAGCTCAGCTTCCATAGTTGAATTCGCAATAATAGTTTGTTTTTTAGATTTCCAACATATAGCACCACTACCTAAAGTAAAAATAAAAAAAAAAAAAAAAAAAAAAAAAAAAAAATAAAAAAAATAAAACCAGTGGTAGAGAGAGAATCACCTGACAAAGTGTTCCAATCGGCATCACTAAAACCTTCAAGCACAGCAGGGTACTTTTTATAAAACAAGCCATAAGTTTTGGTACCAGATAAATATTTCATTACTCGCTCAATGGCATGCCAATGATCTCTACTTGGCTTGCTAGTAAATCTACTAAGTACTCCTACTGCATAAGTAATGTCAGGTCTAGTACAATCAGTTGCATAATGCAAACTACCAATGATGCTAGCATATTCCTTTTGATTAATTATATCATTATCATTTTTTACAGGAAACAAATGAACACTAGAATCAAAAGGAGTAGCAACATGTTTGCAATCAAGAAAATTATATTTTTTCAAAATTTTCTCAATATAATGCGACTGATCAAGATAAATTCCATCACATGTTTTTGTAATTTTCAGACCCAAAATAAAATTAGCCTCACCAAGATCCTTCATATCAAAATGGCTTCTAAGCATATTTTTAGTTTCATTTATAACATGCAAATTAGAGCCAAATATTAATAAATCATCCACATAGAGGCTAACAATAACATGTGAGTTTTCCCATGATTTAGAATATATGCACTTATCACATTCATTTGACTTATAGCCATTCTCAATCATGCAAGAATCAAATTTTTCATGCCACTGTTTAGGGGCCTGTTTTAAGCCATATAAGGATCTAGTTAACTTACATACTTTGCTTTCTTGTCCAGCCTCAACAAAACCTTCAGTTTGGTCCATATAGATTTCTTATTCTAAGTCACCATTTAAAAATGCAATTTTACATCTATTTGATGAATTTTTAAATCATGTATTGCAGCAATAGCAATTAACAACTTAATGGATGTAATTCTAGTAACTGGTGAAAAAGTATCAAAGAAATCAAGATCACCTTTTTGTTTAAAGCCTTTTGCAACAAGTCTAGCTTTAAACTTATCTATTGTACCATCCAGCTTAAGCTTTTTCCTAAGGACCCGTTTACAACCTATGGTTTTGCAACCTGGTGGTAATTCTACTAATTTCCAAGTTTTATTGAAAATTAAAGAATCCATCTCATCATTTACAGCCTCTTTCCAAAATATAGCGTCAGGTGAAGCTAAAGCTTCTTTTAAATTTGGAGGATTTTCTTCAAGATTAAAAACATAATAATCTGGCCCAAAATCTTTTTCAACTCTAGCTCTTTTACTTCTCCTTGGTTCTAATTCAATATTTTCTTGAGTTTGTAAATAAGAAGTAGAAGAACTAGGTTGTGATAAAATATTTTTTTCACCCCCACTATTTTTTGATTTAAAAGGAAATTTTTCTTCATGAAAAATTGCATCACCTGATTCAAAAATAATATTATTTTGAATATCTAAAAATCTATAGGCTGTACTATTTTTTGCATAGCCAAGAAAAGCACAGGTAGTAGTTCTTACACCTATTTTAGGTCTTTTAGGGTCTGTGAGTCTCACAAAAGCTAGACAACCCCATACTCTAAAGTATCCCAAATTTGGCTTATATCCCTTCCACAACTCATAAGGTGTGATTTTAATTTTTTTATGTGGCACCCTATTTAAAACATGACAAGCAGTTAAAATTGCTTCACCCCAAAGGGTTAAGGAAGCACCTGATTCTATCAACATTGCATTTGTTAACTCAATTAGAGTTCTATTTTTTCTTTCAGCCACACCATTAGAAGCAGGCGAGTATGGTGGAGTAGTTTCATGAATAATTCCTAAAGATTGAACGTATGAGTTAAATCCAATGGATTCATACTCTCGGCCTCTATCACTTCTAAATCTTTTTATTTTCCTACCGAATTGATTTTCAACTTCTTTAAGAAATTCTTGGAATTTTTCAAAAGCATCACTTTTATTTTTCAACAAGTAAACATGTGCATATTTTGAAAAATCATCAATAAAAGTGATAAAATATCTATTTCCTCCACGAGTTAAAATTCCCTCAAATTCACATAAATCACTGTGAATTAATTCTAACAATTCGGTATTTCTTTCTACACTTTTATGAGGCCTTTTTGTAATCTTTGCTTGACTACAAGTTTCACATTTTTCAAAATTTTTTGTTAGTCTTGGAATTAATCCTAAACTACTCATGATTCCCACATATCTACTATTTATATGACACAATCGAGCATGCCAAAAATTAATAGAAGAAAGCATATAAACAGAACTAGCAGATGGTTTATTACTTTCAACATTCAACTTAAACATTCCATCACAAGCATATCCCTTGCCCACAAATAATCCCTTTTTGGTGATTACATATTGATCAGATTCCATAGTTTGTTTGAAGCCAGCCTTGTTGAGCAAATAACTTGACATTAGGTTCTTCCTCATGGACGGAATGAGAAGTACATATTTCAAAGTTGAACACACGTCTAGAGGTAAAATTCAACTCGAACCTCACCACTCCCAAGCACCTTGGTTTTACTAGAGTCACCAAGCATAACCCTTTTTTCTTCTTCAAAGGGAGTGTATTTCTTGAACCAATTTTTATCATAGCAGACATGCCTATTAGCACCAGAGTCTGCCCACCACCCTTCAACAAATTGAACCATATTAATGTCTGTAATCATCGCCACTAATGGCTCCTAGGTTACGTTAGCTTGCGGTACAGACTCACGCTTCCAAAATTTGCAACTTCAAGCAGTATGCCCACTCTTGCCACAGACAAAACACACATAATTTTGTTGGTTTTGTGAAGGGGGTCCTTGGTTCTTGTTGATGTCTGGAATTTGCATCTCCATGGAAATGACCAAAGTTTGCATCTTCATATCAACAGTTGCACAGCCAACCAAGAACTGAAGTTGCTGGAAAGTCACTGGACGGCAGTCAGTCGAGCCGAGGAATGGAAGACCTGCAAAAGAATGAAAGCTGATCGGAATTGGCCCCGGTTGGGGGCCGGCCAAAGAGGCTCCGATGCCTTTGTCAGTATTGATTCCCAGAAAAACCTTGAGTGTGAATTTCTATATCGAAAAAGTACTGTTCATCCTTGAGGAGAGGAGAGAGAAAATGCTTTTTATACCTTCTGGTCGCGGCACGTGGCCTTCTAGGCTCCGTCGGATCTGAAGACACGTGGTGCGTTAATAACCCTTCACCTGGAAGGTCGGCACTCGTCGGGATTGTAGTGCTGTGCGACGTGCATGGGCTTGGTTCCCTAGATTCATGGAGGACACCTATTGTAGGTGGTGAGTCGACTCGGTGAGCTGTCTCGCTGGATTCCCGTAACGGATAAGGAGTGACTCATGGACAGCTGGAGCTGCTGGTTATGCGTTAGAGACGGTCGTCATTCATCTTCGGAAGTTGGAAGGTCGTCCCTCTTGGAGTCTGGAAGGTCGTCTTCTCATACTTAGAAAAAAGATGTAAAATATCCACATCAGTTGCCCCCCTATTCCGTGGTTGTCTATGTAGACGACCATCGGAATATGAAAATCCAGGGTCGTAGAAATAATTTCGTGTGCCTCTTGTATCGGGCGTTGAGGTCATAGTGGGATGGGACGGTTTCTGAGTGTTGGGACACGTGTCAACTGGGGGCTGGATGCACGCACCAAAGCTCAAATCAAGATTGTTGCTAATGAAAAGACAATGGAAGACTTTCACGTTGAGAGAGAGACTTTGAGGCAACAGGTAAAGGGTTTGGAAGTCCAATCTTCGAAAGAAAGACGACCTTCTTTCCTCTCAAGATGACACTCGTTGCTTTAATGCGTTGCTTTACTTTCCAAGTATACCTTGCAAATGTCGATTTTTTACCTTTAGGAAGACGTCCTTAGTAGGAGTCTCGACTGTTTTTAGAAGTGGCATTGTCTTTGACGACCTTCTTCTGGAAGATGCACCATGTGGGTGTTTGACATGATAATTTCTAGAAGATGCACCACATGGGTGTCTATCTTAATAATTTCAGAAGAGGGGATTCGTTCTTGATGACCTTCTTCTGGTAGATGTACCACGTGGGTGACTGACTTGATAGTATTCAGAAGAGGAGCATTCTTGACGACCTTCTTCTGTAAGGCGCACCACAAGGGTGCCTAATTTAATAATATTTAGAAGAGGAGCGTTCTTGACGACCTTCTTCTGTAGATGCACCTCACAGGTGTCTAACTTGATAATATTTTGAAGAGGAGCGTCCTTGACGACCTTCTTCTGTAGATGAACCCCGTGGGTGTTGTTAGCCTCAAGGTTTCAATAATTATTAATTGGCTAATTAATCCAAGGACATTTATGTAGTTTTGATGATAACCATGATTTTAAGTTATTCATTAATGATATTTTCATATGAACTAATGATTTATGTTTTAAAGCTTAATTTTGACTATTGATTTAATTGGACCAAGATGGCCAATTCAAATATCAAGCAAATGCAAAGTTGATAAATTGCAAATTCATTGAAGATCAAAGTCATCAAGACTCAAGACAAAGAAATCAAGCTCAAAGACAATGATCCGAGACATATGAGAAGTAAGAGTTAGGTTTTGTAAAGTTTATTAAGATTTGATCTTTAAGGCTCAACTTTAAAACCAACTTCAATTGAAAAATCTCTTAAAGTTTTCAAAGACAAACTTGATTGGTTGAAATTCAAATATAAGACAACCATATCAATTGAAAAATCTCTTAAAGTTTTCAAAGACAACTTGATTGGTTGAAATTCAAATATAAGACAACCATATCAATTGAAAAATCTCTTAAAGTCTTCAAAGACAAATTTGATTGGTTGAAATTCAAATATAAGACAACCATTTCAATTGAAAAATCTCTTAAAGTTTTCAAAGACAACTTGATTGGTTGAAATTCAAATATAAGACAACCATATCAATTGAAAAATCTCTTAAAGTTTTCAAAGACAACTTGATTGGTTGAAATTCAAATATAAGACAACCATATCAATTGAAAAATCTCTTAAAGTCTTCAAAGACAAATTTGATTGGTTGAAATTCAAATATAAGACAACCATATCAATTGAAAAATCTCTTAAAGTTTTCAAAGACAACTTGATTGGTTGAAATTCAAATATAAGACAACCATATCAATTGAAAAATCTCTTAAAGTTTTCAAAGACAACTTGATTGGTTGAAATTCAAATATAAGACAACCATATCAATTGAAAAATCTCTTAAAGTCTTCAAAGACAAATTTGATTGGTTGAAATTCAAATATAAGACAACCATATCAATTGAAAAATCTCTTAAAGTCTTCAAAGACAAATTTGATTAGTTGAAATTCAAATATAAGACAACAATATCAATTGAAAAATCTCTTAAAGTCTTCAAAGACAAACTTAATTGATTGAAATTCACATGCAAGACAACCATATCAATTATGGTTGAAAAATCTTAAGAAGAAAAGTTTTCAAAGAAAGCAAATTGATTGATTGAAAATCAAGAAGAATGCAAGACAACATGATGGCTATAAATACTACCCTTTCTTCATTTCTAAACATCAAGCATACAAGAGAAATCAAAGATAGAAAAGATAACATCTTATACATCAATCCATCCTTCTCAAGCTTATATTTTCATATCATTCAAAATCCTTGATTGAAAATTTCTCTAAACACTTTTTGAGCCATATTGATCAAATCCTTGATATACTATTAGAGTGAGCATATTGTGTACAATTACTCTTTGAGAGAGCCTTATCTTGTACAACAAATACTTTGTTGAAACCATTGAGTGTTTTTGTTAGGGTTTTGGTATAAATCCTAAGTAGTGAAAAGGATTTTTCACTAGGTGGTTACTCTTCACCTTGTAAGGAAGATTTGTGGGTCTTGGTATAAATCCTAAGAGTGAAAAGGATTTTTCACTCGGTGGTTACTCTTCACCGTGTAAAGAAGATTTGTAACGGTTTTGATCTTCACCCGAAAGAAGATTGTCAAATTAGTGAATTTGGGAATCCTCGAGAAGTGATCTTGAGGCGGGGACGTAGGCGGGGAAGCCGAACCTCGATAACAATCACTGTGTTTGATTTTCTCTATCTCTATCTCTTACTTATTCAATTGCTTATATATGCTTGTGTTTGATTTTCTATCATATCTTATTGCAATTGAATTGTGTTCTTAAATTTGTTTTTGCTAATTGAAAATAGTTTTTAATTCCGCATTTAAATCGAAAAAGTTTGCCTCAACCTAAATCACCCCCCCTCTTAGGTTGATATTTGGGTAACAATTGGTATCAGAGCCAAGGCTCTACATATAGATTTAACAATCTTAGAGTTAAGATCATGGCAAACACATTTAGACCTCAAATGGTTGAAGGTCAATCTACAAATAGACCACCCTTATTCAATAGTAGTGATTATAGTTATTGGAAAACTAGAATGACTACGTACATTAAAGGTCAAGATTATCTCATATGGAAAATCATTGTAAATGGTCCTCATGTTCCTACTAAAATAGTAGAAGAACAAGAAATACCCAAACAAGAAACTGAATGGGATGAAAATGATGTCAAACTCATTGAATTAAATTATAAAGCTATGAATTGTTTATATTGTGCGTTTGACTCAAAGGAATTTGATGAAATTTCAAGTTGTAATTCAGCTAAAGAAATTTGGGAAAGACTTGAAGCTACATATGAAGAAGCAAGTCAAGAATCAAAGATGAGCATGCTTGTTCATGATCACAAATTGTCTCAAATAGAGAAAGATGAATGTACAAGCATTAACTCTCAAACATCCAACGATGAAGAAGATTCTACCGAAGCTTTTTGCTTAATGGCATATGAAGATGAGGTAACTTCTAAACTTAATTCTTTAGAAGATGAATCTTATAGCTATGATGAATTACAAAATGCTTTTGAAGAATTGGTTGAAGAATTTGAGAAGAATGTTTTGAAAAATAAAGTTTTTAAAAAGAAAGTCACATCTCTTTCAAACGAATTAGATGATTTCAAAAGCAAAAATGAAATTTTAGAAAAACAAATTATTTCTTTAAATGATAAAAATCTATCTTTAGAAAAAGAAATAATTAAGTTGAAAATTGAATCACAAAGCTTCATTGAGAAAATGAAAGCAAAAGATGTGGAAACATCATCACAAATAGCTTATGATTCAAATCTCTTAGTAAATGAAAATAAAGAATTAAAACTCAAAGTTGAAAACTTAAACAAAATTTTGACTAACTTTACAAATGGAAAGAAAAATTTGGATAATTTGTTAGGTAGTCAAAGATGTGTTTTTGACAAAGCGGGTATTGGATATAACCCGAAAATAAAAGAAAAACACTATCAAAAATTTTTCATTAATGAAAACTTCTTGAAATCTCCCATATGTAAACATTGTGGAAAATTAGGGCATAATATTCATACATGTCCCATGAAAAATATGATTTGGGTAGTCAAAGGAACTACTCCTCCAAAAGCTAACCCTAGTGGACCCAAGAAAATTTGGGTACCAAAGAAGGTTATTTGAAGTTGTTTTGTAGGTATGCTTGATATCCAAATCTACCAAGGATAAGTGGTTTCTTGACAGTGGATGTTCAAGGCATATGACAGGTGACAAAAACAAGTTCACTTCTCTTACTCTAAAAGATGGAGGAAATGTCAAATTCGGTGATAACTCAAAAGGAAAGATCATCGGTATAGGTAATATTGGTAAAACACATTCTCTTGTTATTGAAGATGTTCTCTTGGTTGATGATTTGAAACATAACTTGCTAAGTATTAGTCAATTGTGTGATAAAGGCTATAATGTAATATTTAAATCAATCATGTGCATTATAGTAAATGAAATTGATAATCAAGTTTTATTTGTGGCATTTAGAAATGAAAATGTCTACACTATTGATTTTGACAATATGACTTCAAAAGAATCAATTTGCCTTGCTGCCATAAATGAAAATAGTTGGTTGTGGCATAGAAGATTAGGACATGCCAATATGGAATTACTCTCAAAATTGTCTAAACTTGATTTAGTAAAAGGTTTGCCGGTTACTAAATTTGTTAAAGATAAAATATGTGATGCATGTCAACTAGGTAAACAAACTAAGTCATCTTTTAAGAAAAAGAAAGTTATTTCTACTTCAAGACCTCTAGAATTATTGCATATGGATTTATTTGGTCCTATTAGAACCGCTAGCTTAAGTGGCAAATTGTATGCATTTGTAATTGTTGATGATTACTCTCGCTATACATGGGTATTATTTCTTGCTCACAAAAATGAAGCTCATAAAGCATTTGTTAAACATTGTAGAAGAATTCAAAATGAAAAAGGTTATACAATTAACAATGTTAGAAGTGATAGAGGTAGAGAATTTGATAATCAAGATATTGAACTATATTGTGATCAAAATGGTTTTGGACACAATTTCTCGGCACCTCGTACTCCTCAACAAAATGGAGTAGTAGAACGTAAAAATAGATCACTTCAAGAAATGTCTAGAACTATGCTTAATGAACATAATTTACCTCAATACTTTTGGGCTGAAGCTGTTAACACCGCTTGCTATGTTATAAATAGAACCATCATTAGAAACACTTTAAATAAAACTCCTTATGAACTATGGAATAATCGAAAACCTAACATTGGATATTTCAAAGTTTTTGGATGTAAGTGCTTTATATTGAATGATAGAGATAATCTTGGTAAATTCGATGCTAAATCCGATGAAGGTATATTCCTTGGTTATTCTATAAATAGTAAAGCATATAGAGTGTTCAATAAACGAACTATGGTTGTTGATGAATCTATGCATGTTGTTTTTGATGAAACTAATCCATTCCATATAAAAAATAATTGTGATGATGAGCCAATTTCTCTTGAAAATAAAACTAGTTCATCTAACCAAGTTGATTTAAGTGAAAAAGTCAAAGATCAAGTAGATGAACCAAAAGATGAAGAAAAAGCGCTTCCTCCAACCAACAATGAAGAATTACCAAAAAGTTGGAACGTAGTCCATAATCATCCTAAAGAATTGATCATTGGTGAAATTGAACATGGAGTAAGCACAAGATCAAAGCTCAAGGACATCTGCAACAACATGGCGTTTCTCTCACAAATTGAACCAAAGAACATAAATGAAGCTATTGAAGATGAATCATGGATCTTGGCAATGCAAGAAGAGCTAAACCAATTTGAAAGAAACAAGGTATGGACTCTTGCACCTAGACCTAAGGACCACTCCGTTATTGGTACAAAATGGGTATTCCGAAACAAAAAGGATGAAGAAGGTATAATAGTAAGGAACAAAGCAAGGTTAGTCGCTCAAGGTTATAATCAAGAGGAAGGTATTGATTATGGAGAGACTTATGCTCCAGTTGCTAGATTAGAAGCTATACGCATGTTACTTGCTTTTGCATGTTTTAAAAATTTTAAATTATTTCAAATGGATGTCAAAAGTGCCTTTTTAAATGGTTTTATTGCCGAAGAAGTTTATGTAGAACAACCTCCTGGATTTGAAAATCATGAATTTCCAAACCACGTTTTTAAATTATCAAAAGCTTTATATGGTTTAAAACAAGCTCCAAGAGCTTGGTATGAACGACTAAGTGGTTTCCTTATTGAAAAGGGTTTTACACGTGGAAAACTTGACACAACATTATTTCTAATGTTTGATGGAAAAGACATGCTTATTGTGCAAATCTATGTTGATGATATTATATTTGGTTCTACTAATGAAAACTTGTGCAAAGAATTCTCTAAGACTATGCAGGATGAATTCGAAATGAGTATGATGGGTGAGCTAAAATTCTTTCTCGGACTTCAAATAAAGCAAACCGAAGATGGGATATTCTTAAATCAATCCAAATATGTCATAGACTTACTAAAAAGATTTGGATTGACAAATGCTAAAGCATATGGAACTCCCATGAGTCCTTCAACAAAGCTTGACAAAGATGAGAAAGGTAAACCGGTGGACGTTAAGCTATATCGAGGTATGATTGGTAGTTTACTTTATTTAACCGCAAGTAGACCCGATATAATGTTTAGTGTATGTCTTTGCGCCCGATTTCAATCTTGTCCTAAAGAATCACACTTAATTGCAGTCAAACGAATATTTCGATATTTGCTTGGAACCATTGATTTAGGATTATGGTACCCTAAGTCAAATTCATTTGACTTAATAAGCTACACGGATGCGGATTTTGCTGGTTGCAAAATTGATCGCAAAAGCACTAGTGGTACTTGTCACTTTCTAGGACACTCACTAGTATCATGGTTTAGTAAAAAGCAAAATTCTGTGGCCTTATCAACAGCGGAAGCCGAATATGTAGCGGCCGGTAGTTGTTGTGCTCAAACTCTCTACATAAAACAACAACTAGAGGATTTTAAAATTCTTTTTGATCATATTCCCATAAGGTGTGATAACACAAGTGCCATAAGTTTAAGTAAAAATCCTATCCAACACTCTCGCACAAAGCACATTGAAATTAGATACCATTTTATAAGAGATCATGTGCAAAAAGGGGACATTGAACTTGAATTTGTGAGCACCGATAGTCAATGGGCAGATATTCTCACGAAACCTCTCATTGAAGAACGATTTTGCACAATTCGACGTGAAATAGGTATGGCTAGATACGTTGATATCAAATAAGCTTAAATTTATTATCCTTCTCTTTGATTCAACTATGTTAAATCTATATATACCTTAAGAATTGAATATAAAATGATTTTATGCATATCATGTTCATAAAATTGTTCATTTTATATCTTCCTAGTTATATTGTTTGAACATTCAATTATATGCCCAGTTCTATGTATATTTGCGTATATGTTCATGCATAAAATAAGAAATAAAACTCATCATTTAAACAAACTTGAGTTTATTAAAAAGAAAGCCATAAAGGAGAAATCACCACAAAAGGAAAAACCACTACACTTCCCACTACATTTATTTGGGGATAGAGCGAGAAGTCAATTCCTTCACCTCAGCTAGTAGCTTCTCGTACTGCTTCTGCAGCTTATTAGTGGTCTTGCTCTGCTCTGTGGACCGGATTACCAAATCATCGGCATAAGAATCCACGAGCGCCTTCAGCCTTTTGTTCTCCTCCTTGACCTCCCCTACTTTCTTCTTACTCTCCTTCAGCAACCTTTGTAAAATGGTGACTTGAGAACGCAGCGCTTTCACTTCCATATTCCTAACATGAAGACGACGTCCCATGTTAGAAACAGTGGCAGTACACTGAATCGTGAGTGCCAATGATTCATTTATTATTTGTGGGTCAGTCCTCCCAGCTAAAATCTTTGCATCCTCCGGAGTACAAAGACCGGCAGCTACTGCGGTGGCAGTCTCACCATTCAATATCACTGAATCAGTTACTGACACAGGGCCATTAATCGAAAGGAAGTAAGGACGCCAGACTTCTGGCATCACACTAGGTGTATCATTTAGATTAATTGTTTCTGGTTTGTTTTGAGAAGAAGAGGAAGCCATTCTAGAAAATCTAATAAGAGATTAAGCTAAGAGTTTGAAAATGATGAAGTTCATCGAAAATTAGTGTGTGTTAAATAAACCTCAGATTTTTGAACAACAGCCTGTACCTATCACCCGACTCCCGAGATTTTTCTTCAAAATTCAACGTTCAAATCTCGAGATTTAACGTATACGGAAATATCACTGACTCAGAACTCGATGCGTCGACAAAAATCTTTTTTTCTGAAAAAGCAGATATTTTTTTTCAAACTTCCTGATTTATCGGTGTCTATGGCGTGCGTAATTGGATAAGTCTGACACATAGCAAAATCTGAACCCTTCATTCACACTTACGACACGTAGCAAAATCTGAACCATTCATTCACACTTATGACACATAGCAAAATCTGAACCATTCATTCACACTTATGACACGTAGCAAAATCTGAACCATTCTTTCAAACAGCGCGTCTGTCCTATAAATTCGCTTCACCTCTCCACTACATACTCACACCTCTCAGATAATATTTTCTCTCATTCTTTAGATAAAACTCTAAGAGGATGCAGCATCATTTAGAGATTCATAAAATCAAATACTTGATCTTCTCAGAAAGAAGCAAAATTATTATTGATCAAGTTTCCACGAAGCAAGATTATTATTGATCATGCTTCTCGGTTGAAGTACCTCTCTCATACACCAGGTTGATGGGAAGATCTTTAGCATACACTCCAAATATATCTTCCTCATCCGAATCATCCCGTTCATACAACTGTTGATACACCTGAAGCTTTGTATGACAGAAGAGAGAGAGTACATAATATATGGGCTTCATCCCATGTCCTTTCCAGATTGCTTAAATCATCAGCATTTTAGGCATATGGCAAGGGACATCATATCCTTTCCTGAAGCATCTTCAACCGAACCCTCAATCCAACCAAACCACTAGGATGAAGAATCTTACAAATATGAATATATTTGTTTTATTTCTTTGTACCAAATAGGAGAAATATGTTATATTAGTTAGTTGTTCTATGTTTGAACTAAATCAAAGGAGAAATAAATTTTTTTTGGTTGTTTAAAATGTTGAATGATGTTTGGAGATATTGAATATAATATTTATTTTTGATGATGCCAAGGGGGAGAAAGATATGACATTTTTTTTATCTATTAATGAATTATCATATCTATTGGTGAATTATCATATCTTGCAATAATTAACAAAAATGCGCATATATATTGATTGCTTGATAATGCTTAAATGAAAAATTGATCTATGCATAAAGATAGGGGGAGATTTAAAAATCTCTAATATAAAGATATGCATTATTTTAGGGGGAGCTTTTCAAGAAAAGCTTCAAAATCATAAATCGTATAAAAATATCATATCATATGTGTCATCATCAAAAAGGGGGAGATTGTTAGCCTCAAGGTTTCAATAATT
>OU015767.1:40998171-41018182 GCA_907173295.1 Fagus sylvatica
ATCTAATACTATTAAGAGGATTCATGCCCTCGTTTCCACTTTTCAGAACTGTCAAAAATATCTCTCACATCTTCCAATTTTCCTAATTTAATCACCTGTTTAAAATAATAATGTGCCTTAGAAATAAGGTATAATAGTCACATCCTATGTAAAAAATTGTCCACTTTAGTGCACGGACTAAAATAACCTTATATTTTAGATTTATTGATTTGCGTTTAAAATAAAAATTAAAGGTTAAAAGAGTAATCTATTGATCTACTCAAATTCAAAAAAAAAGTTAAAAGGTCACAATTTCACGTTCATTTTCACGGTTTTTTTTTTTTAGTCTCCCTTTTTTCTCTCTCATATCTCCCTTATCTACTCCACTTTCCAATTTCCCACTTCCCACTAATTTCACAACTCCTCATTTTCCTAAAAATTAGCACATTATCTCTTAAAATAACTTCTACATCTAATACTATTAAGAGGATTGATGTCCTCATGTCCACTTTAATGTACTGTCAAAAGTACCCCTCACATCTTCCAACTTTCCCAATTTAATCATTGATTTCAAATAATAATGTGTCTTCGAAAAAAGGATATAATAGTCACATCCCTATATAGAAAATTGTCCACTTTAGTGCACGCTAAAATATCCCATATTTAAAATCTATTGATTTGCTTTTAAAATAAAAAATAAAGGTTAAAAAAGTAATTTACTATATTTTAAGGATCAATAGAGTTTGAAACAACTCCACGTTCACGTTTCATTTTTTTTTTTTTTTTAAATGGTGGTTTGATTGTCCCTTTTTTCTCTCTCATTGTCCCTTATCCTTATAACTGCTTTCTGAATTAAAAAAAAAAAAAAAAAAAAAATGACTTCATATTTTAAATCTATACGTAAATGAGATTAAATAGGCTAACTTACTACTTTTTTTTTTTTTTTTTTAATAACAGAGGAGAATTTAAATTGTTGTCTCTTTTTTTTTTTTTTTTTTTTTCTTCTCTCTCTCTCTCTCTCTCTCTCTCTCTCTCTCTCTCTCATAATATCCATATTCAACTTTTTTTTTCTTTCTCATTTGAATTGAACAACTCACGCCACTATTTAAATGTATTTTTCTTTTAGTTTTTTATTTGAATTCAAACTCTTATCCCATACAAATATAGTTAATAAAAAAAAAAAAAACCCTAATCTTTATCCCATTCCATTTACCTAAAAAGATAACTATAAAATATTTCAAACTATTATTAAAAAAAATTTAGGACAGATAAGAAAATTCATTAGAGTAAATATCAATCCAAAAAAATTCACCATTCAACGTAACAAATAAGAAAAATTACATTTAAAATTCCACTATTTCATTTTTTTTTTTTCAAATATTCCACTCCACGTTTTTTTTTTTTTTTTTTTTTTATGACTCTCCCTTTTTTTCCCTCACATCTCCCATTTTCTAAAAACCCTATTAAAAAAATTAAAAAAAGCAACACAACCTTATCTTGAAGTTATATGATAACCAATCAAACATTAAGTGATAAATATTCGGTTTTTTGTATCAAAACAGTTATCACCGGTTTTTTTTAAAAAATGTATATTTAATGGCTTAGGAAAAGAAATGAGCAATTTTTAACAGTTAATGTTTAAAAAAAAAAATTCATCCTAATTTTAAGGATATGGCCGTACGTGACTGAGAAAAAAAATGATATAATTTTAAAGAGAGAACGTGCCTGCGAGGAAAAAAAAAAAAACTAATCTTTCAAATTCTTTCCCAACTTCCACTTCACAAATATTCTACCACTACACAAATCTTTTCCCATCTTCCATTCTCTCTCTCTCTAAAAAAAAAAAAAACTTTCCAGTAACAAAATTCAAAATTTAAATTATGCATTTAAGTCCTATTAAAGTTCTTATTCAAAGTTTGTTTAGAATCAAGATTCCGTTATAATTTTTTTCTTAAAAAAAGTGTGTATCTCAACTCTTAACTCTCTTCATAAAAGATTAAACTCTCAACTCTCAAATCTTACAGATAAACTTTCACTGTTTTTTTCAATATAATGTCTATAAACATCGTTTTTTCATTTTTATTTTTGAATATTAATGGGGTTGTTTTTGTTGTATATGCAGGATTGTTGAAAACATAGATATGGTTTGCAATGGACATACATAGGGATTTACTATGTGTGTTTTTTTCAATATAATGTCTATAAACATCGTTTTTTCATTTTTATTTTATTTTTGAATTTTAATTTGTTGTTGTTGTTGTATATGCAGGATTGTTGAAAACATAGATATGGTTTGCAATGAACATACATAAGGATTTATTATGTGTGAAGAACTACAAGGTTAATACATGAAACACGTATATTCATTTTGTTTTTAA
Organism: Fagus sylvatica; assembly: GCA_907173295.1. Classification (NCBI taxonomy): domain Eukaryota; kingdom Viridiplantae; phylum Streptophyta; class Magnoliopsida; order Fagales; family Fagaceae; genus Fagus; species Fagus sylvatica. The sequence continues at coordinate 41,000,529 of OU015767.1, forward strand.
TTTTAGGTCCTTATTTACGATTCTACTAATATGCCTCACAGTTTACCTTCTTTTTTTTTTCTTCTTTTACGAGCAAGTCTCCATTCTTTTCCACCATACCGGAGACTCGGCCATTCCTCTTTACCGAAAAGAGGACAAGTAAGAGATCTGAAAGTTGGTTGAAATTTTTACAAGCAAGTTTGCCTATATGGCTATAAATTTCATGTCGAAAACAAATTGAAGAAAAAGCCACATAAATATGTGGTTGTGAAGGGGGTCGGACGGTGGATAATTAAGGAAATTAATTGTGGAGGTTACATTTCTCTCTCACTCATTGATGATTGGGTAGTTGTAGTTGGATTAGGAAATTAATTGTGGAGGTTACCTATCTTTCTCACTCATTGATGATTGAACATTTGAACTGCAAAATATCTAACCGGATAATAAATAGTTAAAATGGGTAGTTGTAGTTGGATTAGGAAATTAATTGTGGAGGTTACCTATCTTTCTCACTGGAGCATATCTGCAATCTTTGAATATACATTCCCAACAATAAATAAGATGTGACCCAGTAAAATTAATACATATCAATTAAAAATACCAACTAAGCAATTGAAAGCCAACTCAAGAATAACATCTCACACTAAACAAAATGTGTTTTACCTTATACATGTAACCAAGCAGTAACACATCTCGTGTTTTACCTTATACATGTAACCAAGCAGTAACACATCTCTCACACCTGTAATTAAGCAGTGACACATCTCTCACAAAATGTGTTTTACCTTATACTTGTAACTAAGCAATGAAAAGCCAACTCAGCAATTACATCTCACACTAAACAAAATGTGTTTTACCTTATAACTGTGGCGGTGGATCTCTTCAAATAATTTTTTTTCTTTTCTTTTTCACAATGTCAATTAGATAAGCTTTAATTTTATTTTCTCATTCAAGTTAACTAAGTTATATAATATCACGTTTATAATAATAATAATTTTTTTCTTAGATTTGTCTTTTCTTGACTTTGGTCTCCTCGGATTGTTTTTGTTTCTATTTGATGCAATTAGAATCAATATTAAAGTGTAATTTTCAAATTGAAATTCTAATTTATAATGGCAATGAAATTAAATTTATTTTTTTCTTTTTTTTTTTTCGTCATCAAATTAACCTACAATTTGCTCAAAAAATAAAAAAGAACCTCTGAACACGTGCGGAGTGCGTGTGAGGAGGCTAGTGAATATAATGACCCAAAATGTTTGTTTTTGAAATGGTTAGGCTTATTTTCTTTGTTAAAAAAAATTCGTTGTCACTTTAAAAATGTTTGTCTAATTTTCTCAATTTTGAACATTAAATTTTCATGCATTTGATATGGCATAGAAACATTATCAATCATTTTTTAAATCAAAGTACTTTTGAATCATAACACTATCTGTTTACACATAAAAATAATTTTATTATATAGTGTTATATATAATATTGATCACCATAATATATTAAATTGGTAGCCATATTATATGTGTAATTTATATAGAAATAAAATTATTTGTAATTTCCATTTACATATGTCATTATTTACAACTTTTATGGAGGGAGTTAATGGTAGGATGTAACCACCAATAGCTTCCATGATGTGGATGACATATGTCATGATCTCTAAACTATTGGGAGTTGTTATTTTCCTAAAAATAAACTACCCAAAGTAGTTATTGATAGGTAGTTATTTGATGGAAATAACCACCATTTTGACTATTAATAAGAAGGTTCATTCTTCAAAGACTCTCTCTACAAATCAACTTCCACAACCCATGTGCAAGAGGTCCATTGTAATCTAAAGTATGTTCAAAGTGTGTTCAAGTGTGTTCTTCAAGAGTTCTTTAAGTGTGTTCAAAGTGTGTTCTTCAAATGTGTTCATTAGTTGTTCTTATTATATATATTTGTACTTTGTAATCTTTAATGTAAAATATCTATGTATTTATCTTGTTGGATCTACATATCTATTTCATCATTCATACTTTGTTTGGTGAGTGAATTTTCAAAAAAAATATTGTTTTAAAATTAATTTATTAAATTGTTATTGTTTTGAAATAAATTAGTAAAATAGCCTCATTTTAAAATCGTGTTTTGGAAACACGATTTTAAAGTTGAAATCGTGTCTTGAACCCACGATTTTAGGGTACGTGGCTCCTGAGTTGAATTTTTTTTTTTTTTTTTTAGAATACCACTTTGAAATCGTGTCTCCAAGACACGATTTTGGCTCTTAAAATCGTGTAATGGAAACACGATTTTAAAAAAAGGCTATTTTTACAAATAATATCAAAACATTACTATTTTACATAATTAATATTAAAATAATATTATTTCCCAAAATAAATCTTTGTTTGGTACTATGCGAAAAAAGCATTTATCATTAAGGCATAATTTGAACCAAACACACCCTTTTGAAGTTTGAAGTTAGATTAGCAATTCTAAATTCAAGGTTTGTAGCAAAACTATGAATAAGTTTGATTTTATGTCAAACACTATCCATACCTTTTTGTTCAATCTTATACTTTACTTCAAATGCATCTACAGTGCAAAAGAAACATTATCTTGTCTTCCCTACTAACAAAGTTTGTTCCTTTTCGAATCTGATTTCATCAAATCTGTATGTACAATCTTCACAATGCTTGATTTATCACATTGAAAGCCATTACTTCCATTTCATTTGATTCATCACTTTGAATGTTCCTACTTCAAATCCTCTTTCCATATCTTCTCAAATATTGTCTTAAATTTATTGAGAAAATAAGGGGAAAGCAATGGAAGAACAAATAATTGAAGTAGGCTTAGAAGTACGAAATAATATTTTCTTTTAAAAGATATTTTTCCTAACTCAATAATTTGCTCAAGGATTATAGGAAAATGTCCCTCGAATAGAACTATGCCAGAGTTCTACATATAGTACAATGTCTTTCTAAAAAAAGATCTCGAACCTTCTGGAGAAAAACTCAGCTGACCCTTCTGAATCCATCTGACCCTTTTTCCGCACTATTCAAGGTTGCGCGGCCATCCCTCACCTCCGTGTGAGGGAGATCGTGACTAGAGATGGTCCGATCTCGGTAGCATGGCCCTTTTCCTTTTCCTTTCGTTTTCCCCTTTTGTTTTTCTTCTCCTTCTCCTTTTGGCAACCAGATCGGACGACTCCGAGCCACCATCACCACCCATATCTTCTATCTTTTTCTGTTTCACCTCTTAATCATCTAATCTGGTCTTCTTTGGAGGAGATTTATTAGAGGCTTTGGGTGGCTCGAGCCCCCAACAGACTCCCTCTCTTTTTTTGGCATTCTACATATAGCAGGTAGGAAAGGATTCACGTACGGATAACCTTTAAAAGTTTTTCATGACAATTACTAGTTGTTAGAAGCAAAAAATAATCACTTTGAGCAAGAAATCGCAGATGGAGAGAGTGACGTTGAGAGCAGAATCTTGAAAACATGTTATGTTTTTCGGAAAATAGAGACGGAAAACACGTAAAGTAAAATAAAGTATAGTTTTCCTTTGATTAATAGGTAGTTTTCCTTTGGCCATAGTTTCCAAAACTACCAAACATTGGATAATAAAGAAAATGTCATGGGTGAGAGCATCTCTTAACAAAAACCATAAAGAAAACATTCTGTAAGTCACTTGGGTATTCGGTCTAGTAGTAACCCCTTTCTTCAAAAAACCTTACCCCTCCATGAGGATGTAAATTCGATTCTTGGAATCTTTAAAATATATGTGTGTGAGTTTAGATTATAATTTTTATTATATGTAATAATAATAATAATAATACTAAAAAATTAAATAAAAAATAAAAAATTCTGTAACGAAGGTTTTCCGTTGAAACAAACAGTGAGTATCATTTATCAATTGATTACCAAGATAATGAAAACGCGTGGAATTAAAAACAAACCGGGCAGTCAACATTCACACTAGCGTTTCTAATTCAAATTTTGACCCGTTCGAATCCATGACTTTTCGAATGCGTTATTTTCCACAACTTTGTATATGAAATAAGATATAATAAAGTGGCTTGACTTTCTTTCATTGACTAGAGTCAACAATCATTATAAAAAAAAAGACTTGAGTCAACAAGCCTCCTAACCTGGCAAATGCTACCATGTTCTAATTTCTCCTCTCCAAGAAAAAATAATTAAAAATAAAAAAATAAAAAAATTGTATAAAGCAAACCTTTGTGATGGTCCTAAAGTAAGAACAATGAGACACAAAAAAATAGACTTGGCTTGTTTAAGCCTCTCCATGATTCTTCTGATTTTTTCTTTCCTCAGCTTCCTTAGCTTTACTAGTGAAGCACTCCCAAATTACCGCTTCCATATCTGTTCAAACAAAACCACCTTCACTCCCAACACCACCTACCAGTCCAACCTCAACAACGTGCTCTCTTCCCTTTCCTCCAATGCCACGCGTGAAAGTGGTTTCTACAACACCAGCGATGGCCAAAATACAGGGAACGCAGTTTACGGAATCTTTCTCTGCCGTGGTGACCTCAACACGGATGGCTGCCAAGATTGCGTGGGAACCGCAAGCAAAGAGATTGTTCAGCAGTACTGCCCGGTAGAGAAAGAGGCTGTGGTATGGTACGATGAATGCATGTTACGTTACTCAAATCGATCAATCTTCTCCGTAATGGAAGACGAGCCTAGAAAGTATTTTTGGAACGTGTTGGATATAACAGAACCAGAACGCTTCCTTCAGCTAGCGGAAACCACTTTGAGTGACTTGGTGCCTCTGGCCGTAAATGCTTCCGGTGCTAAAAAGTTTGCTACGAAAGAAGTCAAATTTACGGAATTGCGAACACTATATAGCCTTGTCCAGTGCACCCCTGACCTATCCAGCTTTGATTGCAATAGGTGTCTTCGGGAAGCCATAACAAACTTGCCCACTTGTTGTAGTGGAAAGCAAGGTGGTAGAGTTCTATATCCTAGTTGTAATATTAGGTATGAAGTATTCCCGTTTTACAAGATACAAGCCGTTGACGCACCTGTACCAGCACCAGCACTAACACCTATACTTCTTCCTCCTCCAGCTCCAGGTTCTGTCACAAGACAAAAAAGTAAGTCAAGACTTATTAATTAACCAGCTTTGGATTTTGAAAATTGGTATAGATACTAGCAAATTTAAGAACAAATGGCTTAGAGAAGTGTGATTAATATCACTTCGACAAGATAATAAATAAATATACAATTATTATTTTTTTAATTAGTGACACATTAATTTGTTTATATAGTAAATTTTGTAATATTTTTAGGTGGGTCATGTTTGCAAACGACTCACTCAAAAGAACACCTAAACTAAATTCACGAATAGAGAGAACCCAACAATATCATTCAACCACAAAATTCATGTATTTAATCTTATTGTTACGAGATATTGTCAAACTTAATTTTGAACCATTGAAGTGCTTAGCGTGTTAATAAAAATGTTTATGTTTATGCAGGGAAAAGCGGAATCTCATGGAAAATAATTGTCGCCGTTGTTGTTCCAATTGCTATCTTGGTTCTACTTGCTTTGAGCTACTTCCTAAGTAGGATAGCAAGAAAGAAGTACAATTCTCTTCCGGATGAAAATGGTTGAGTAATTTTGATTGAATTTATGCAATGTTTAATTTCCAAATATTTGCTAACTGCAATTGTGGAAAATTATAGATAATTTCCTCAAGTATATTAATGTTACACTCATTCTTCTCATATTAATTGTAAGTCTCATCATAAATTTAATTAATGAAACTCAAGATTCATGTAAGAGGAAGTAGCAGTATTAATACATCCGAGATTATTATATAATTAACTCTGGAAATAATTGGAATAATAATTTTTTATTTTTAGTGTTTATGAAAAATTCTAGATAGTAGAAGTGTCTAGGTGCTTGAATGAAAATCTAAGAAATTCTGAGAGATGTGTATTCGTGCATTTCCATTTTTTTTTTTTTAACATATAAAGCACCCTCACACTATGCTCAAAATTAAATATTTTTTCTATGCTTCCCACTAGTCAAAGATTCCAACAATGTTTACCCCATTTGTGTTCGTAGCTGCTACTGAAAGTACAACTATAGAGTCATTGCAATTTGATTTGGCTACAATCCAAGCTGCCACAAACAAGTTCTCTGACGATAACAAGCTGGGTGGAGGTGGATTTGGTGAGGTTTACAAGGTACTATTATTCATTATTTGTTGTTTTGTTGTTTTCTTTTTAAAGTTTTGAAAGGATACTCTTCTATGTATTACGAATTTAATTCATTAAAAAATTCAACATGTCAAAATTCAAATGCTTTCAAAATTGAGAATTTAAAAATTCCACAAAGTAAACTATGATCCAATGGCTGATTAAAGTACATTTTCAGGGTACACTTCTTAATAGACAAGAAATAGCAGTGAAGAGGCTCTCAAGAAGCTCCGGGCAAGGTGTAGAAGAGTTTAAGAACGAGATTTTAGTAGTAGCCAAGCTTCAACACAGAAATCTAGTTAGGCTATTGGGATTTTGTTTAGAAGGAGAAGAAAAGTTGCTTATCTACGAGTTTCTTCCCAACAAAACCCTTGACCACTTCCTATTTGGTCTGTCCCTTCTAACCATATATCTCATTTCCTTGATTGTCATATAAGATGCGTGGATTGAATTTTTACTTTAATTTATCTAACTCATCATCTCTCTTAGGATCAAATTCCTTAATAAAAGTTTCATTTTGTTAACAAATAGCGTTTTGGCGTGAAGATGCAAAAGAAGGAAGAGAGAATCAATTGCCTTTCTATATAAGTGCTTTTGAAATGAACGAATTACAAGAATTTGTGTATTTCACTTTGATTCTAACTTGAATATTTAATTTTGATTGGTGTCTAGACCCCGACAAGAAACAATTATTGAATTGGTCAAGGCGTTACAAGATTATTGAAGGAGATTGCTCGAGGGATGCTTTATCTTCACGAAGATTCTCAATTAAGAATTATACATCGTGACCTTAAAGCTAGCAACATACTATTAGATGAGGATATGAATCCAAAAATATCAGATTTTGGCATGGCAAGGATTTTTGGGGTTGACCAAATTCAAGGAAACACCAAGAAGATTGTTGGAACATAGTAAGTACTTGATTATAACGTCTATCTATCAATAATCAAAATTGAAAAACAATGATCTTATTGGTTTATGGATTCATTAATTATGTTTCATCTCAACAAATTAATCATAGGAAAACAAAAGGAAATGCCATTCTAATCTAAAAATCCATGTCAAGTCACCCATGAACAAAGAGGTGCATTAAGTCCAGCCTTCCTGTAGATATATGTCAAAGAATAATATAAGTCCAGCCTTACTGAGTTAGATATATGTAGTGCATTATTTATTGAACCCAATTAGCTTTGAATCTGACTAATAATATAAGTCAAAGAATTTTTTTTAATTTTTTTTTTTTATTACTAACATCTTGACACTGGTTTGCAGTGGTTATATGTCTCCAGAATATGCAATGCATGGACACTTCTCTGTGAAGTCTGATGTCTATAGTTTTGGTGTCCTAATACTAGAGATTTTAAGCGGCAATAAGATCAGTTCTCTCTATCAATCAGACACCGGTACTAAGGATCTGTTGAGCTATGTAAGTATTAACCACATTTTGAATATTTTTTCTCCTTCTGTAATTGCCTACATCACCTCCAATATGGAGACACCATATGAACATTGATAAATTGATGCAGGCTTGGAAACACTGGAGCAATGGAACTTCCTTGGAGTTGTTAGATCCAGCTTTGAGAGATTCTTACTCAAGAAATGAAGTCAACCAATGTATCCATATTGGTTTACTTTGTGTTCAGGAAAATCCAGCAGATAGACCCACAATGGCATCAATAATTCTCATGCTTGACAGTTACTCTATTACTTTAACAGCACCTCAACAACCAGCGGTCTTCCTTCTTAGTAAAACAGAGCCTATAATTCCAACAGAGTAGTTGGAGTCATGAACCTACAAGCAAGTCAGGGCAGCCGATATCCTCACTGTGATCGTGTCAAGGCTTCTCCACAATTTGTATCTCTTTAATAAGTCATGGAATTCAAATACTATGTTGTTCTTTGAATTTTGAAATAACTTACGATTAATAATAGACTCAACTTCGCAAAAATTTCCTTTTTGAAAAACAAAATTAAAGAGTTTTATTTGAATATCATATTTCATTTTGTTGCCGAACTTGATTGAAAATGCTCGTTCCATAGTTGTAATTGAATTTAGAAGAATAAATACAAGTACAACCACTTTAACCATTGGTACAATTCAAAAATATTTAACAATTTTTTGAAGTCCAAATGTTGAACTATATTATGCTAATATTAATGGTGAAGTTCCATTTCAGTAGTAGTTTTTCATGATTTATGAATTCTTGAGAATAAAATTTATTTACTAACAAATATATATCATCAATTAAAAATAGTAATGTGTCTCTCAAAGATCAAAACTGAGTTAAAAATGAGAAATTCTATATGTTCATTAAACTAATAATATAATTCTTGTAATTGAGAATCAATTTCACCATATCTAATCAATAATAATGGTCAATTGTAAAGTCATATTGTTGATAAAGAAAAAATAAAAAAATAAAACATTTAAATAATCCTTTAGGTGGAGCTAGACAACATGCACATGGTAGCACCCAAAATGTTATTTACAGATACTTGTATACACCTCACATACATACCGTTGTTTTTTATTGAATTGAGGTAATTAACAAATATAACAATCAGATATTATATGAATCATATGATCATAATATCAACGAAAGATCTAAGCACAAACCTTCCTAATTCCTATGAATCGTATCTTTGTAATTCCTGCCCAATCTAGTTACTGTATTCTATCCAAGAGAGATGTGTTTAGGTAAATTTTCCACTTATTGTTCTATCTTCTGCCATTATTTTTAGTTCTCTAATTTTACTCGAATCCAAATACAATCAACAATGTCACAAAAGTGGTCCATTATAATTCAACATCGATCATTTTCACTTAAACAACTATGAATATCTTTTCTATTATACATCAAATCAAAGGTACTTGTCACATACATCAAAATATTTGTACATATTATTGAATGGCATACTTCTAGAAAGAAATAAAATAAAATAACATAAAATATCTTCAGACAGATGAAGAAATCAAGGTTGTCAGGTCCATTTCTTTTAATTTATCCAAAAAAAAGAAAGAAAGCGACCTGACCTCCTTGATTTCTTCATCTTTTCAAAGATGAAGAAATCAAGGAGGTCAGGTCGCTTTCTTTCTATGTTGAAGAAATCAAGGAGGTCAAAAAAAAGAAAGAAAACTCCTACTATTTTCTACCGCCTACTATTTTCGTCAAACTATTCTCTCCCAAACAATACTGGAGAGAAAACTCCTAGGCCCACAGGTTTTCTCCCATCCCTTTTTCTACCCAACCAAATGAAGGGTTTTCCTTTCTCTTTTGTCTGCTCTCTTCTTTTCTTCACTCTTTTTCATCCAAACAAATACTCTTAGGTTGCGTTTGTTTTGCTGTAAAATATTTTCTGGAAAATATTTTCAAATTTGTGGGTGTTTATTTCACTATAAAATGATGGTTAAACGGAAAATAATTTCCATTGACCGGAAAATCCTTTGTTAAAATTTAGAAAATGGTTTATGCCCAATTTTTTTTAAACCATTTTTCAAAAATGCACACCTCACCCTCGCACCCCTTTTGCTCTATCTTTCACATAACACTGTAAAATATTTTCCGGAATATTTTTTAGAATGCAACCAAACACGGGGAAAAAAAAAAAATCATTTTTCCTGAAATCATTTTCATCTGAAAATATTTTGTAATTAAAAATATTTTACAACGAAACAAACGGAGCCTTAGGTAAGAAAAATTCCAACAACAGGCTGTTTTGTGAGATATTTGTTAGCTCGTACTTTGATTTAAAAAGTTATATTTTGTATACGTGAGATTTACTTTCTAAACACAAATTAGCCCTTGAAAAACGATTTCTTGTTTAAATTACTTAAAAATATATATAAATATATATATATATATATATATTATATATATTATATATATTAATATATATATTATATTATATAGAGAATAGAAATAAAAAAAAAAAAAACGAAATGAAACCATAATAAAATTTAAATAAATTAAATTCATTAAAAAAAAAAAAAAAAAAAAACTAAACTTCAAGTCTTCAAGTGTGTAGGGAATAACTTTTTAAGTCACAGGGTCACTAAATCAAACCAAAGGTGGGATTAACTTTAGCTAAACTATATATATGAAATGTCTTTTTTATTTTTTATTAGAGTCGTTGGCTGGCGTGATCACAGTCTCAATCGACTAAAAAAAAAATAAAAAAGACCAAGACTTTTCTATACCCACTAAAAAAAATAAAAAAGACCAAGACTTTCTATACCTTATTTTCCAGTTTCCACGCCTCTGAAATCTGACTGGGATCTCAGACTCTTACTCCAGCACTTTCCTTTCTTCTTCTCTAACACGTGCACGGCAGAATTTTAGAGTAGCTTTCACACGCTTAACAAAGTCCATGTTGGCTTGATCTTAAGTCTTAATTCTTTTTTACAAAATGAAAAGGAATAATAATACTACAAAACGTTTATTATGTAGCTAGTTAACATTAAACCCAGTTACCAAAATAAGAACAAAAGAGAGAATTCATATCAAAATGAGTTTGCCTTCCTTCAACGCCTCCACGGTTACCCTTGTGGTCCTTTTTTTGTTTAGTTTCCTTAGCATAATTTCTGAAGCTGCCCCAAGTATTCGCACCTATTTCTGTCCAGATGACACCAATTTCATCCCCAATAGCACCTACCAGTCCAATCTAAACCTCCTCTTCTCTTCCCTTTCCTCCAATGCTACGCGTGAAAGTGGTTTCTATAACACCACCGTCGGCCAAAACACTCCCAACATTGTTTACGGTCTCTTTCTCTGTCGTGGCGATGTCACTACCGATGTCTGCCAAGACTGTGTGACAACAGCAACTAAAACGATTGCTCAGCAATTCTGTCCCACTGGAAAAGAGGCCATCATCTGGTACAATGAGTGCATGTTACGCTACTCAAATGAATCATTCTTCTCCAACATGTCTGACTCGCCGGTAAAGTACTTTTGGAACGACAAGAACATAACTGAGCATGAACGCTTTAATCAGCTACTGGGAACTATATTCAATGACTTGGTGACGAGGGTCACAAGCGCTGATCAGCCCGGTGCCAAAAAGTTTGCCACGAAAGAAGCCAACTTTTCTGCGACGATTAAGCTGTACAGCCTTGTACAGTGCACGCCGGACATCTCCAGCTCCAGTTGTAATACGTGTCTTCGGGCACGATTAGCTAATTTGCCAGTTTGTTGTGGTGGAAAGCAAGGGGCAACAGTATTAACTCCTAGTTGTAATGTCAGGTACGAAGTGTATCCATTTTACCGGATCCTGCCGCCGCCTCCAGCTCCAGCTGGTTTGGTCCCAAGACCCAATGGTAAATTTGAACTGCACTTGCTAATTGTTTGGGCCTAGAGCTTTTAAAGTTCATCTCACACCTTATTAAGCATGAGGTAAAGCTTCCCTCCATTGCTTCAGTGGCTGGAGGAGATACTGTTATGCTTGTGTCTCCTTCATTGCACTAGAACATTGGAGATAAGCCAAATCTTTAACCATAACCATGAAATGTGAGGATAGTATCATGTGATGTTTTTACCTATTAGAAGTATTATATCTAAAAAAAAAAGAGTATTGTAGAACACGGAACCTAGTTCAATTTTCTATTGACTAACCAAATTTTGTTTAATTAGCATGTGCAATACAAAACTCTTTTTTTTTTTTTTTAAAAAAATTCACAAAATCAACAATAATGTTCATCACTTGATAAAATCTAGTGTCACACTTAATCTTGTTTTATATATAAGTTATTAATTGTGTAACATTTTGGATTAGGTACTACATCAAAACTTTAGGGGTTCTGCATGCATTTTATGGATAAACATGCAGTTTTGTATACGCTAAAAAAGTTATTTTTCTTTAGGTAATTAAGTAGAACTGAATCTTTACTGGATAGAAACATCTACTCAGTGGCGTAGCCAGAATTTTTTTTCAGTGGGGTCAAATTAGCAATATTTTTTTTTATGGGTTTTATGAACCTATTTGTGATTTTTGTTGAAGTATAGAAACTAATTAAATATTTTGGGTTAATTTTTGTTGATGTTATTTGAGCTATTTTTTGTGTTTTTATTTTTTTTTTTTTTTTGTTAGTTTAAAGGGAATAAAAATATTTGATGATAATTTTAGTAATATTACCCCATTCTTAGTTTTTTTTTTTTTTTCATTTTTTTAGTGGGGTCAAATGCTAAAAATCTCAATTTTTTAATAGAATACTAAGTAAATATATATATTATATTTGAGTGGGTCAATTGACCCCACTCACTATGCTCTAGCCCCGCCTATGCATCTACCCCTTATTAAGGGATTATAAAGAGATGCCATTTTGTTGTTAGGATCATTGGTCATATCAATTGACAAAGACTTCATTGAATTAAGCAGGAAAAAGCAAACATCTCGTCACTAATAATCATTGCCATTCGTTACTCCAATCGCTATTCTCTTGTGGTGCTATTGGCCTATGGTCTACTGGTTCCAAAGGAGGAGTGCAAGAAAAAGAATGGCTATGAACAGGAAAATGGTAATAAACAAATTTTATGATTTCATTGGAGTTTTTTTCCTTCAAACTGTGGGTAATTCTAATACCCATGTGGGTACCATATCTTTAATAGATAAAATCTCACATTAATGAACAATTTGTACCTACCATTTTTATTTATTATTTAAATTAATATATATAAAAAATCAGATAGTACCAATTCATATTGGATAGTACCAACATCACATTATGGTACTTATATCCATTTGATGGTACAATTGAGTGGGTACCATACCCACAAAAAGAGTGTTCGTATTGTAGAATGACTCCAAGACTGTACATGTTGCTAGTGTTCCCTTCATTTGCTATTTGATTGTGTAGCTGCCTAATTAACTGAAATTACAACTGTAGAGTCTTTGCTATTTGATTTGGCAACGCTTAAAGCTGCCTACAAACAAGTTTCTCAGAAGATAATAAGCTTGGTAAAGGTGGATTTGGAGAGGTTTACAAGGTATTAAACTGGTATAATGCTTCTTCTTTCTTTTCTAATTCTTTGTAATAATAGTGGCAAATGAAATGTATGCAAAATCTGAACAATGTTAAATTCAGAAGCTTTTCATGTTGGGACCTAAATGCTGTTCTAACAGCTTTTTAAAATCATTTATCAGGGCATACTTCAAAATGGACAAGAAATAGCCTGTGAAGATGCTTTCAAAACACTCCACACAAGGTGCAGATGAATTTAAGAATGAAGTTGCAATTCTGGCTAAGCTTCAACACAGGAATTTGGTGAGGCTATTTGGATTTTGCTTGGAAGGAGAAGAAAAAATACTTGTCTACGAATATGTGCCTAACAAAAGTCTTGACTATTTTCTAGACGGTATGTTGTTAATTGTTTCTGAATCATTTTTCTAATTCTCCTTAGTATCTGCGAATGCATGACTGCTATTATCATTATATACGTACTACAACAAATATTTATAGAATCTTATAACCCTATCAACGGAGCAATCTATATAATAAGAGTGACTAAGTGATATTGATTGATCTCCTTCAAGGAGAATTGATTTATCCTCCTTAATTGTAGACCAAATTATATATATTCATAAATAATAATAATAATAAAAAAGATGCTAATCCATTGAGAGAGTTTTTGTTTCCTCCTTCAAAGATTTAATGACAAAATTTATTCCCTTTTTGTACTTGTCTTTTTAAATTGAATCAAATTGGATTGAGATCACGTGTAATATTTTTTCAACTATTGCATGTGGCAATGGTTTTGGATAGTTGAAATCGAAAGTTATTAATTCAACTTTTCATCTTGACCATTCAAACATGCATATTAAAAAAATAAATAAAAGATGAAAAGTTACTTTTTGTTCGAAAGGTCAAGATGAAAAGTTGAAAAAACAACTCTTAATCTCAACCATCCAAAACTATTGCGTGGGATTTATGTTTGAATCAAATTATAAATTTCAATATGTGCTTGACTTTAATTTCTTTTATTCTAACTTGAATATTGAATTTTGATGATTGTGTAGATCCTAACAAACAAAGACTATTAAATTGGTCAACACGTTACAAGATTATTGGAGGGATTGCACGAGGCATCCTTTATCTTCACGAAGATTCTCGACTTAGAATTATACACCGTGATCTTAAAGCTAGCAACATATTGTTAGATGAAGACATGAATCCAAAAATTTCAGATTTTGGCATGGCAAGAATTTTTGGATGTGATCAAACTCGAGAAAACACCCTCAAGATTGCAGGGACATAGTAAGTACATTACCTTTTGGTATTCTTTACTTATCCTTTCATTTTTGGTGCAATTACCCAAAAAAAAAAATACCTAAAGAACGTCTTGAAAAAAAAAACACTTATGCTTTGACGATTATTAATTTATTATCTCTTATCCATACAAAATAATGCATAGAAAAACAAGAAATAATAGTCATTTTAACATGTCTAAAATTCCATATCAAGGTATCAACTGAAATAAGATGCATTGTTATTGTACCTTCCTAAAACAAGAATTTATGCATGTAGTTTTTTCAAATATAAACTTCAGAGATAATATTCAACAAATTACAATTATCCTCGATGAGTTTTTATATTCTGAAAATCCTCTCATCATTTTTTTTTTTGTTAAACAAAATCCTCTCATCATTAATACTATAAAAACATCTCTTTCATATATGTGATAAAATACTTGACTACTAGTTTCTTAGACAAGTGGTGTTTGTTTTGATGTTGACTACCTCATCATGACTACTTTTAAGAATATAATTTTATAATTAATTGAATTAAAAACCTAACATAAATTTTGTATTAACTACTAAAGAATTTAATTAATCATATTAACAATTAAACCAATATGAAATCAAAATAAATTTATTTTATTCTAAAAAAACTAAGTGATAAATTTCAATTAAAACAATCTAAAGATCAAATACTTACAATCCAATTTAGATTTTTTTTTTTTTACATAATTCTACACCTTTTTTCTTTTTCCATACTCCCCCCCGCCCCCCCTCTTGTTTTCTTTCATCTTTTTCTACTCTTAGATTTACATATTGTGTTTGATTGTTTGTTATACGGTACGGTATTGGGGGAGTTATGTAATTAGTTTTATCTTTTGGAAGCACTTTAAAGAGAAAAAAAAAAATGTTGTTTTGTTTTAGGAATTGGGAAAACATGTTAAAAACAAAAGGGCATATTTCTCAATTTTGATATACCCATAAGCTTTTAAAATTGTAGTCGAATATAATATTTCAAAAAGTTTTCATAATTGACCCCCACAACAACTTTTTGAGCAGTAGCAATTGTAAAAGGTTCCAATATAATAATATATATATATATATATATATATATATATATATATATTTATATATTATAAAAATTTGGGTCCAATTACACCCACTCAAATATATACGTGCCTCTTTCATTCATTATGTTGGAAATCAATAGCTCCAGATAACGATGTGGTATTATGTGTAACGATTACTTTCAATATATTATATATGATACTAAATCCCGGATAACCAATATACATGAAATTCTATTAGGTATGATTACAATGTTTCATATCATTGTTTAACTAAGAGTGTTGGTGATGTTGGTTTCTAGTGGTTACATGCCTCCAGAATATGCCATGCATGGGCAATTCTCTATAAAGTCCAACGTATATAGTTTTGGTATCCTATTACTAGAGATTTTAAGTGGTAAGAAGAACAGTTCTTTCTCTACATCAAACGATGCTGACAACATGTTGAGCTATGTGAGTACAAACCAAATTTTGCAATTTTTTGTTTATTTTGTGAATTTATCATTACCCTAGAGTTAAAGGGAGAGAAGGGTGATCACAATATAAGAATACTTGATCAATTGATTCAGACTTGGAAGCATTGGAGGGGTGGAACATCCTTGGAGTTGTTGGACCCGATTATAAGAGATTCTTATTCAAGAATTGAAGTCAACAAATGTATCCATATTGCCTTACTATGTGTTCAGGAAAATCCAGTGGAAAGACCATCAATGGACTCAATAATTCTCATGTTAAATAGTAACTCTGTTACTCTGTCACCACCCCAACGACCAGCACTTTTCCTTCAAACAGAGCTAAACATGCCAGAATTGGAGTCAGATCAATCTACAAGAAAGTCAATATTATTGTCTGTTGATGAAGCCTCAATTACTGAAGTATACCCTCGATAGAGTAACTGTGTGTAAGTAGCAGCAAGGGCTTGACAAAAATTAGTATTAGTTTTTTGGTCATGAACCTTAATGCTAAGTTCCATATTACCATTGTCTGAGAATTTGGTTAATTCCCAACAACATTTGAGACTTTTTTTTTTATTTTTATTTTTTTTATCTTGATTAACAAATTTTACTCTAACTACATTAAAGTTATTAGGCTAATACTCTTTCTTTTCTTTTCTTTTTTCTTTTTTAATTCGATAGTTGGGGAGGAGGATTTGAACCCTATTCTCCATTATAATAGAGTGTTAATGTCACTGAGTTACAAGGCTCTAGATTAATATTATTCTCAAAGAAAACACTATTACCAAATTTCCAAAAAAAAAAATTAAATTATTATTTCGATTAAAATTATGTTACTAAAATTTCAAATTAATTTAATAGAAAATTTCACTATTTATTTAAAATTATTTTGATCATTTACAGATTTACTATTATATTTGATTTTGATAAGAAAATTGGTCTTACATGATGATTGGCTTCCATTATATAACTTAAGATAATTTTTTCTTTTATTTGTATTAGCTCCTTTAATGTTCAATTTTGATGATATTTGTGTATGCTCCAGTTTTGGGATCCAATATAAAAAATATATATATATATATTATATATATATATATATATATATATATATATATATATATATATATATATATATATATATATATATATATATATATATATATATTTTTTATATAGTACAAACATATAATATTACATATATTTAAATAATTTAATTATTTTTTTTTTTTGGTAAACGGGAACTTCATTAAACCAACAAAGAGCTGGAACTACCAGCAATACAGAGCCTATTAGAGCTTAAACCCAAAATGTCATGGTTTAATATTACAGAAACATCAGGAGGAGGATTATCAAAAACACAAAAAACTTGAGGCAGCGTGACTCCTCTTTTGGCTAAGGCATCAGCGCACCTATTGGCTTCCCTGAAACAGTGTTGCACTCGGGAATGAGGGATACGCGTTAGCAGCTCCCTGCAATCATCCACAAGAACAGAATTCTCACCATTAAAACTGTTAGAGGAAACCATCAAATTGACTACTAATTTAGCATCAAATTCAATAATAACAGCAGTTAAGTGATGAAGCAAACAAAGATTAAGACCATCCCGCAAGGCCCACAATTCAGCTGCAACACTAGACGTAGGGCCAATCTTTCTAGAGAAACCTTTAAACCACTCTCCATTCCAATCTCTTATCAACCCCCCACACCCAGCATGACCCGGA
>OU015767.1:41018282-41043088 GCA_907173295.1 Fagus sylvatica
ACAGACAATACACATTTCTCTATATTTTTTTATTACATTGTTCAAATTTTATAAAAATATGTGCAAGGAGATGTGCACAAATCATTATCTATTTTTAAACATTAATAAACATTAATTTAAATCACAACGTAATACTTTATTTCTTTATTACATTGTTAATTTTGTATTGGTAATAAATGTATTTTTAACCTTGTATTGAGATATTTAAAAAAAATGTTAATTACATAATGTATACTAATAATATATTATTTAATAGGAAGAATGCATTCTTTAAAATACCAACCTCATATAATTCCTTTTATCATAATCACTTCTTATAAATAATTTCAATATTTTACCAAACGCACTATTTTCAGCAAAATGCATTCTAAAGAATGTATTCTCGAGAATACATTATAGCAGGAATGCATGTTCTAGAATGTATTCCCAATATAGAGGATCCAAACGCAGCCTTATTCTCTTAGGTAGGTGGATTCTATCATCCACGTGAAATTCCTTCCAGTGGAATAATTATTGCGTTAGTCATTGGTAACCCGTAACCCACAAGGCCACACCCTCAGTGGACAAAGGATTTTATGTTTCGGATGTATATGACTTTTCTCTCTGTGGAGGCTCTTTTTTCCACATTTGCCACGTGTTGCATTGTGAATGATGGAACGTGACTTTTATTGTTTGATGGGGATGTTGGGCCCAAAACTCGATACCAGGCCCGTTGATCTACCCGATGGCTGATGGTGCTTCCCTCTTATTTTCTGATCTATTGGTCCACGGTACTCATGGGGAGAGTCACGGTAGACTGACAAGATCAGTACCGCAGATCAAAAACGAATCACAATAAACTTGTGGAATTGGTGTCGTAGACCGAGAAACTAAACATAACAGGTTTAGCCTTCACTGTAACTTGCAAAGATGGTGACAGATGAGAAACGTGTAATAAATAAGGGAACTGATCCACTGGGCCCTAATATCCATAGAGAAGGTCGCGGTAGACTGACAAGACCAGTACCGTGGATCAAAACTAATCACATCAGCTTTGCTTTCACCAAGGCATCCAGTGACAACAACAGATGAGAAATGTGTAATAAACAACAGAACTCGGGAGTCAGTGATCCACCAGGCCACAATATCCATAGAGAAAGTTACGGTAGACTAACAGAACTAGCACCGCATATCAAAATAATCACAATGAGCCTTGGATTCATCAGGGCTTGCAATGATAATAGCATTCAAGAAATACACAATATATTTGCCAGTAAATACACAAAATCAATCCCATAGACTGAAACTAAACACAATAAATTTGGCTTTAACAAGAATTTTGCTATGAATAGTAACATGTAAGAAATATATATATAGCAAACAATGGAACTCAGGAGATTTGGGGAGTAGGAAGAGGATTATTTACTATGCAAAAGTGTATGAATCAATATCATTAATTGGTATGGCTGTTTGGTGGTTGAGTAGGCTTTTTGGTTATGGCAGACTGAAAGTGTTTCAGTCCACTGCAGGTATGCAGAAAGTGTTCTGCAGAATTTGATTGTCTTCAAGCTTGAAGCTTTGTGAATCAGCTCCTATGAAGAAATTAGTTTCAGTCTAAGATTCAACCCACCCCTTTTTCTTATTTCTCACCCCTCTTTATAGTGGTGTTAACGTCTTGTGGTCTCAACCATTGCCCTCTTAGTCATGGTAATTTCTGTTTATCCGCGGGATAAAAATGGTGGATTTGACTTGTCTGCTGCAGGCCTGATTTGGGCTGCGGCAGACAGCCAATTTCTCATTTCTGGTGTTGGGGAGAGTGAGTATTAAATGCTTGACAAGGGGAGTTGAGGTAATTGAGTTGACTCATACACATTTTGCGTAATCAAGTTTGATCTTACCATTTTTGCATTATTCCCCAGCAGATTAATGCTTTTTATGTTGCGGTAGATCAAAAAAGATTCAGTAAATTAATCCCCCTACCTCCAAACCGTTCTTCCTAAGTTCCATGTTGAGGATGAGCAAGGACCACCGGAGTGATGGGCTGTGGTGGTCGCTACTCTTGAGTGGTGGCAGCTTTGGTGGCCATGGCAGACTTCTTAGTCCTTTTAGTTCTTGTCTCATCACTTTTTGCTTCAGCTGGTGCTGCCGTGGATCATTTCGTGATGGAGTCCACCGTGACCAGTGGACAAAGGGAAGGACCAGCTTTCTTTTCATGGTTTCTTGTTTCAGTAGGTGCTGACCTGGGCGGCCATGACAGACCTCTTGGTCTTTTCGACTCTTGTCTCATCTTCTCCATCACCTCTTGCTTCAGCTGGCGCCGCCGCAGATCATTTCGTGATGGAGTCCACCGCGACCAGTGGACAAAGGGAAGGACCAGCCTTCTTTTTATGATTTCTTGTCACATCTGGAGCTGCGGTGGACCGTTTTGTGGCAGTGTCTTGCATGACCACTGGGCAATGAGGAGTTTCAGCCATGCCATGGAGGACTGTGCTAGTCTCTTGGGGAAGACAATGAATAGTACTGTATCTGACTGATATGTTGCTTGCCTTGTCTTCTCCATCAGTTCACTTTTCCAATTGATGCTGCCGCAGACATTCTTCCAGAGGTATCTACGGTAGACTGCTGGACAATGAGAAAAACCATACTTCTTCAACAATAATGGTGCTTTGAGATCTGTTGCCCATCTTAGAAAAGAGTTTTTTTCTTTATTGCCTTGAGCTCCATGATGAAAAGAGGGGGAAGAGAGAATCACGTGGGTTTTCTTTCTTCCCTCTTTTTCTGAAATTTTCCTAAAGGGTTTCCCTCTCTTTTTTGAATTATTTTGACTAGTAGTAGATGTAAATTTGGTGCAAGTGGGCTGGCTTGGTCTTTTGGGCTTAATTAATGGCTCAAAGCCATTTCTCCTTGTTTTCTGCCGCGGTGGACCACTAGGTCTGATGGGCTTTGGGCCTTTAGCGAATTTCTGGACTTTCAAATTTGGTCTGCTGTGGACTGAAAAAATGGGCCTTTACACTCTCAAAAGCAAGTGGGAGTGGGGCTTGTGAGAGAAAAGTCATACATCCGTCCCTGTGGGGCTTATTTCCGTGTGAGACGGTGACAAGGGAGGAGAACTTAGCACTAATTTGTAAATTTCTTTTGAGTCTCACTTGCTTGTGAGAGAGAAGTCATATACATCTGTTCCTGTGGGGCTTATTTCCGTGTGAGACGGTGAGAGGGGAAGAGAACTTAGCACTAATTTGTAAATTTCTTTTGAATCCCACTTGCTTGTGAGATAGAAGTCATATACATCCGTTCCTGTGGGGCTTATTTTCGTGTGAGACAGTGATAAGGGAGGAGAACTTAGCACTAATTTGTAAATTTCTTTTGGATTTTGCTTAGGTCCAATTTAGAAGGCTGGAGGAAACACGAATGCACTACGAAAACTTGTCCCATTGATGTATTTGTTTATTCATTGACTGTGTTGATATTCTATTGGTCAAACCATCGAACGTCATTTTATTGCCTTATCTTTTTGGACTTCTATAGTTTTATTCTATTCCCACAGTACTACTTTACGACTTTTCT
The DNA here is from genome assembly GCA_907173295.1 of Fagus sylvatica. Lineage (NCBI taxonomy): Eukaryota > Viridiplantae > Streptophyta > Magnoliopsida > Fagales > Fagaceae > Fagus > Fagus sylvatica. The sequence goes on from OU015767.1 coordinate 41,021,826, forward strand.
TACAAAATATTTTAGTTTTATTCAAATCTTATAATAATAAGTTGCTTTCAAATATTATAAAATAATAATAATTAGTTTTATTCAAAAAGAAAAATCAACATAAAAAAGAAAAAGAAAAAAAAAAAAAACATTTTAAGTAATAGTTATATAGAACATCCTTCTCATAGGATCCACCAGCCTTATGTGAGAGGGTTGTTGTATAGAACTGTTAAATAAAATATCCTCTTTCTTTATAAACTAAGTCGGATGTAAAGGAAGTAACGAATTTATAGAAAATAAGATGGGGGATAAGAATAATAGAAAAATGAGAGGAATTGTGACAATAAGGTGTTGAATAATGGAGAGAAGAAGAGTCGAAAATGGAGGAGAATGGTTGAAAGAGTCGTCGATAAGGTAATGTGAGATAGAAAAGAAGATGAGGAGAAGAAGAGTAAAAAAAGGGAAATAAATGGTTGGAGGAGTTGTAGTGGTAAGGTATAAAATAATGGGAAGAGGAGTAAAAAAGAGAGGGAAATGGTTAGGATAAGAGTAACGGTAAGGTGAGGAAGAAGAAGATAAAAAAATAATAATAATAAAAAAGGCGGGAGAGATTGAAAAAAAAAAAAAAAAAAAAAAAAGACGTGCCACAATAGAAGATTAGCAAAATTGATTGCAAATCTTCAACCATTATATATTGTATATAGATATATGAGTAAATTATATTTCAATTTTATATGATAAATTCTTTTGATCTCAAATATTTACAAGGTAATAATTTCGTCCTTTTGTTGAAGTTTTATTTGAGGATTCTACCTTTTCTTGCGAATGATTGTAAATCCTTATATAAGTAAGGATTGTAGCAACTAGGAGGCCATCATAATGGTGGATATAAGCCTAAAGTGGAAGACCAGATGGAAATAATCAGCGTTTGTTTGCAAAAGCAAAGCAGGCTTAAAATGGCAAACCGGCTGCCATTTTGGGACTACAAGTGCCGTGAGGCATGTAATTAGCAATTACAAATTGAAGTACAACTTGGTCTTCTAATCATTGTGTCTTGGGTCTGGTTAATTTTACATATAGGATTGCAAGCTTACTACCGTTCATGGAGTCTCAAATCTTTAAGCAATGGTCATATGAGACTCACTGTTCAAATTCCATGACATATTAACAAATACTAATTCTAGTGAAACCCTTACTAATCACACTATCGAGGGTATAATTCAGTAATTGATACTTCATTGGCAGAATATGACACTGATTTGCTTGTAGATTGATTTGATTCCAGCTCATTTGAATGTAGGTTTTGCTCTGTTCGGCTGCGAAAAAAATATGCTGGTCGTTGAGGTAATGGCAGAGAAACAGAGTTATTGTTTAGCATAAGAATTATTGAAGCCATGGTAGGCCTGTCAGCTGGATCGTCTTGTACACAGTGCAATCCAATATGGAGACTTCTGATGACTTCATTTCTCGAGTAAGAGTCTCCCAAAGTTGGATCCAACAATTCCAAGGGTGTTTCATCTCTCCAATGCTTCCAAGCCTGTACCAATTGGTCAAGTAATGTTACAATGTCACTCTTTTTGCCACCACATGGATGTGATATTTATGTTGGCATTAATATAGTAAGACAATATCTGAATATTTGGTTTATACTCACATAGCTTAAAAGGTCTTCAGAACTATTTTCTTGACAAAAAGAACTATTCTTCTGGCCACTTAAAATTTCTAGAATTAGGACACCAAAACTATACACATCGGATTTTACAGAAAATTGTCCGTGCATAGCATATTCTGGAGACATGTAGCCACTACAAACCAGCCATTGATACAAAAAAATGTTAGCCATAAGATATACTAACTTTTTTTACTTAAACAATGTAATGCTCAAAGGGTATCTCACAACATTACTGATGCATAGATTCATGCTAAAAGGAAGGTTAGAGTCGTAGAAATATTAGAGTGATCCAGATTTTTGTTTGGATGACAAAAATAGCAAACATTTAGAACTTACAATGTGCCGACAATCCTATTGGTGTTTCCTTGAGTTTCATCAACCCCAAAAATCTTTGCCATGCCAAAATCTGAAATTTTTGGATTCATATCTTGATCTAACAAAATGTTACTGGCCTTAAGATCACGATGTATAATTCTCAGTCGAGAATCTTCGTGAAGATAAAGGATCCCTCGAGCAATCCCTCTAATAATCTTGTATCGGCTTGACCAATCAAATTTCTCTCTTCTTATAGGATCTACACATTCATCAAATATATATAGAAATTCAGGTTCCAATAAGTATTAGAATAATCAATTAAATTCATATACATATTCAACTAATTCATTTGACTTGGGAAGAAAAATACTATAGACAAATACAAATAGACAATTTAATCTAGGCAAAGATATGGTTTCAGTTTTTTTGAAGTTCGTTTTTTATCTATCCATCTCTGGTAAGTCAAGGACAAAAAACAAAATTTATGCAAATTTTAGATACGAAAACAATACTTAAACCCTTTAATCTATTCATTTCTGGTAAGTTCCACAACGCTGATGAAGTGATAAATGGTTAAGCAAACTACAAACTGAACCCTTCTTGAGTTGATTTAATCTTCCTTGAAGAAAACCCGCCGTATCCTATGCCACACTAGAAAATTAAACATATTCTTATAAGGGACATACCATATAGAAAGTAGTCAAGGCTTTTGTTGGCCACATATTCGTAGACAAGTATTTTTTCTTCTCCTTCCAAGCAAAATCCCAATAGCCTTACAAGATTTCTGTGTTGAAGCTTAGCTACCGTTACAACTTCATTTTTGAATTCTCCTAATCCTTGTTCAGAGTTTTTTGATAGCCTCTTCACAGCTATTTCTTGTTTATTAGGAAGAAGGCCCTGAAAATGTAGTTCAACTAATATTAGAACAAGTTACCTCTAACAATTTTATGTAATCTCAACATCAAAATGCTTCAGCGTTGTTGGATTTTGCATGCATTAGATCATCTATATTTGAATGCATTAGATTATCTATATTTGAATGAGTAGAGTGCTTAAAATAAAAATAAATTTGTATTTTTTTTTAAGGTAAACAAATAATGAAAACTAATCCTTTACCTTGTAAACCACACCAAATCCGCCTTCACCTAGCTTGTTATGATCAGAGAATTTGTCGGTGGCTGCTTCAATTGTAGCAAAATCAAATTGCAAGGATTCTACAGTTGTAATATCATTAGCAGGGCAAAACAGTTAACATCAGGAAAAATGAGAATAGATGCAATCAAATGATTCACTCTTTACCATTTTCTTCCTGTATAACATTGTAATTTTTTCTCTGCCTTCTACTAAGAAAGCAGTAGCCCGTAACAAATAGCACTGCAGAAACAGAAATCGAAGCAACAATAACGACAATTGTCTGCGTTGAGATACGAGTTTTGCCTGCATAAACAATATTCTGTTTCATTGATAAGCTAGAGGATAGAATGATTAATAATTAGACTTGCTTTGTAAACAATAATGACAATAATGTTAGATTGAATACTAGAAAGTAGATAGTCTTGATCAATTACCTGTGACAAAATTCAAGAAGTAGCACAATTGTCTAAGGGGTTTAAATCTTTCCTTTCCCTTCCCTTGGAGCCAAAATAAAAAATAAAAACTAAAAAAAAAACCTTAAAAAGATAATTTTTGCTCCATTACAACTAAGTATGAAGAGTTTTATCAAACAAAAAATGTAGCGATCCACATGTTCACAATTTATAGATATTGATGTCCATATTTTATAAAAATTGATATCTCACTAGATATTTCTAACCCACTCCCTCATGGATCTCAAGAGACGTTAAAATCCACTTAGCCCCTCGTAATTAGGGCCTTTAATTTGTTATTAATTTGTTTGTGTTGTTTAGTGATTATAACCGGTGGATCTCAAGAGACGTTAAAATCTACTTGGTGGTTATAACCTAAAGGCCCACGCACTTAAAAAAATAAAAAAGCCAGACTTAAAAAAATAAAAAAGCTTCAGTCCGACCAAAACAACAAAAACAAAAAGCATCTCCCCTTCCCAAAAAAAATAAAAATGAAAGAAAGAACAGCCAAAATCGATATTTATTATTAAAAAGAAAAAGAGAGAAAATTTACCCTTGGGTGTTATTGCTGATCCAGGAACAAGCGCTTCAGTAGGCGTAGGAACCGATGTGTTTACAGTGTAAAATGGGGACACTGCATACTTAATAACACAACTAGGAAGCAGAACAGTGCCCTCTTGCTTTCCACCACAACAACCTGGCAGAGTATTTGTCGCTATTTTAAGACAACTATTGCAATCGGCACCAGACAGATCCGGCGTGCACTGGGCAAGGGTGTATAGCGTTTGTAAAGCTGTGAAAGTCGCTTCTTTTGTCTTAAACTTCTTTGCTCCAGACCTAACGTTTAAAAGCTGGCTTGCCAAGTCGTTCATTGTTGTCTGCACTAGCTGGTTAAACCGGTCTGGCTTCCGATATATTCAATGGGCTCCAAAAATAAAAGCTTGGGTCAGGAGCCATGCTGGAGAAGATATAGCGGTTTGAGTAGCGTATCATGCACTGTTCGTACCAAGCAATCGCAGCTTTCTGCACAGGGCAGAGGTTTACAATCACTTTGGTTGCGTCGGCAACGCAATCTCGGCAGTCATCTGCAGACATGTCGCCACGGCAGACGAATAAGCCGTAGACTGTGTCTTCGACAGAGCTCACGGTGGAGGCGGTTGCGTTGTAGTATTCTGTGTTGCCGGTAGCGTTGGAGGAGAGGTAAAGGAGGAGGTTATTGCGGTTGGATTGGTAGGTGTTGTTGGGCGTGTTGACATTGAAAGTGGATATGTTTGGGCAAGCAGAGTTGAGAAATGTTGGAACACCTTCGGTTCTGTTTTGGCTAAGGAAGATGATCAGCAAAGTGAGGACCAAAAGTGTAATACGGAAATTGATGGAAGGAACGCCCATTATCATGACCAACCTCTTGCCTTTTGCAAGTAATGGATTCAGAAAATTAATAGGATCAATGTTCCAATATGAATGGCTCAAATAGCAAGTCAAGGTTGGAAAAGTAGTCGGATATAACAAACATTAAATAGTTTGGGGACTCAATGAGCTGGTCAATAAAGCAAGTCAAGCAAGCTACCTCAAGAGGGAAATGTCAGGAAGATATCTCAACAGGGAATGTACGACAAGGTATACCTGTGCTGAGGGTCTGAAACTACGGTTGAACTACGTATATACATATATCTCTTGAAGGGCACCAAGTGCTGTCCCTATTAGTAAATGGACCGATTATTACTATAATATGTTTATTAGTATAATAATCTGTCCATTTACTAATTGAGGCAGCTCTCCTATAATTAAAATGATAGATTTGAATATCTTTATCTCTTTATTATAAGAGAAAAGAAAATAAAAAATTGTGTTGGTAACAAATAGGAACTGTCTCTATCAAAAAAAAAAAAAAAGGATAGTAAATGGACAGATTAAGGATATTTACTAATAGAGACAGCACATGGTGTCTCACGTGAGCAATGAAAAATAAGGGCCCCATTGGTTCAAGTACCCAAAGTTCTCATTCCCAATTCTAAAATCACGAGACAGAACCCGTCCATTCTGTAAAATTAAACAAAATCAACCTAATTGGTTAACCCGATTTAAGTGAATCGAGGTGCTCTAAAACCAAATATATATTGGATATCTTGAAAATTTGAACGAACATATTGAAACTTGCTTTTGCTTTTGTATTAAAGATAATCTTGGCTAGCTTGTCATTTTGTATTTTGAAAATTCTTGAAATATCTTTGGTCTTGCATATGAACTTTGCACTTGTCACCTTGAATTCTTCTTTGATCAGGAATCTTCTGAGATTTGAGCATCGAGATTTGAGCACCTTTGAAACAAATCTTGCAGAAAGGAATCTTGAAATCTTGACTTGTCTAAAAGTAAACTGACTTATTTTCCTTTACATTTTATCAATTTGACACTTATCTTGCTGAATTAGTACTCATACGGATCTTGGGAGTCTTGGAATAAATGTGGAGTTTTTGCCATTGCTACTCGAACGTCTTGGTCATCATCAGAATCATCAGAGATTTGAGAAAGAGCATCTTGTAGTTGCTTTTTTAATTCTTTTTTGGATTTATGTGGGTTGTGAGGCTTGGATGGGGATTTGGTTTGTGGATCTGATTTGTATGGACTGTGGAGGATAAATGGGGTCTTGGTTTGTGGGTCTAAAAGGTTACAATCTGCAATCATTTTTGGGTATTCACTTGTATTAACCATATATTTTTCCCACCATCTAACATAAATTTGTCGAACAAGGAACTTTGGAGAAGAAGAAGAGAAAGCAAAATCCCATCCCATAATCCAGGAAAGACTATATCTTGCATAAAATGCTAGTAATTTGGGAAACTTGCAAAGGGCTAGGGGAGTTTGGAAGCTTTCATAAATTTGAGGGAGAGAAAAAGGAAAGTAAATTTGTTCTTTTGAATAAACCTCTTTCGATTTGTTCTGGAGTTTTTTCATCTATTCTTCTTGAGGGTAAAATGGATTGTTCTGGACCAAATTGGATCCACCATTGATGGAACCAAGCAGGAAGATTTTGAATATTCAGATGTTTATCAAAATAGAAAAACCAAGAGTGCTGGAACCTGTCATTTTGAAAATAAAAGGCATTGTACCAAGCAGTTTGATAATCATAATAATTATATTCTTGGGGATAAAATTCTTGGCTAAATGGTCTTGTATTACATGGATGTCCATTCCACTGGAAAGGGCTGATAACTTTTTTGATGAGACATTTTGAGAAAGCAGTACGGGAAGAGTCAAATGTGCATTTGCTATGTGTAAGGAGGATAGAATTTGTGTCAACTAAAATGAATTCATAAAAAGTTTGTGACTTGTAAGGATGTTCTGGCTGAAAGTACCATCCTGGGGGAAACATTTGAGATATAACTTGTCTAGGATTTTGGATATGCTCAATATGTTGATCTATTGGGAAAATATTAACGTCAGGGGACTTGATAATTTGAAGGGATTCTGCGGAATGTGGGGATGGAAAGGCTTGAGACAGAGTAATTTGTGATGAAGAACTTGCTTGGGTTTGAGAGCTTGAGGAGGACTCATTTGATCTTGATTGTGATTTTAGGCTAGATGCAGTAACCTTTTGTGCATAAGTAGGTAATTGAGAGGGAAGAGGGGGAAACTCTGCTAAATTTGTAAACTTGTTGGGAAATCTATTTGACAATGAAATATTTGCGGAAGTTCGTGTTTTTGGACTTGGAGACCTTGGAGGAGTACTTGTTTTTGGAGATGACATACTTGTTTTTGGGGATGACTTATTAGCATAATCTGAAGCATTTTGGATTTTAGACCTATTTAGATGGCTTGTTAACTTGTAATTTTGGTATGAAGAAGTCATTTTCCCTGTAAAAATTACGAGTTAAAAAATCAGGAATAGAATTTGATTCTCCTTTAATATATTCAATGTTGAAATCAAAAATACTTAAAATAGTTTGCCATCTTGCAAATATTTGTTTAGAGGCTAAGGTTTTCAACATCTTTGAAATAAAACATCTTTTGCACTTTTGCAATCAACTCTGACTAAAAACTTTTGATTTAAAAGATCATCTTGAAATTTCGAAATACATAAAATTATTGATAAAATTTCTTTTTTGATAGTACTATAATTTTGTTGTGCAGCATTCCATACACCAGAATAAAAACGGACAATTTGCTCATGACTTGACTCTAAGACCTTTTGCTTGAGAATACCTCCATAACCAAGTTCAGAGGCATCAGTTTATACTATCTTGAAGGAACCAGAAGAAGGGAGACCTAAACATGGAAGAGTCTTGACATGTTTTTTAATTTGTCTAACAATTTGAGTGTGAGTGTCGGTCCATGGTGGTGGATTATTTTGTAACCTTTGAAAAAGAGGACGACATATTTTCCTAAGATCTTGGTAATATTCTGAGACATAATTTAGACTTCCTAAAAATCTTTGAAGTTGATTCTTGTCTTTTATTTCATCAGGAAATTTTTCAGCAAATTGAATGGCTCGATCTATAGGTGTTATTTTTCCTTGATAAATATTATGTCCTAGAAACCTAATTTTATCTTGGAATAACTTTATTTTTGTAGGAGAAACTACTAATCCATTATATTGTACAATTTTAATAAAAGTTTCTAAGTGTTTCCAATGCTGTTCTATTGTATTTGAAAATATTAAAACATCATCAATATAAACAATTGAAAAACTTGTATAAGGATTAAAAATATCATTCATAATATTTTGAAATTCACTTGGTGCATTCTTCAAACCAAAGGGCATTACATTCCATTCATAATGTCCAAAGGGAACAGTAAAAGCAGTTTTGTATTTATCTTTTTCATCAATTTGAATTTGCCAAAATCCACTCTTCATATCAAATTTTGAAAAAACCTTAGCATTATGGACTCTTGCTAATAAATCTTTTTTATTGGGTATGGGGTACCTAATCCATTTTAAAGCAGTATTTAAAGGCTTGTAATTTATGACTAATCTAGGAGCACCTCTTTCAATTTCAGCATTCTTTTGGAACATAAAAAGCAGAACAACTCCAAGGAGATTTACTTTTCCTAATTAAACCTTTATCTAATAATTCTTGAATTTCTTTCTTGCAATATTCTAACAGTTCTTGATTCATTTGTATAGGCCTAGCTTTTGTAGGAATATTTCTTTCATTAAAATCTGACTCATAGGGTAAGCTAATAATATGTTGTTTTCTATGCCAAAAAGCATTAGGTAAATTTGCACAAATTTCATTTTTTATTTTATTTTCAAAATTCTCAATTCTTTGTTTTAATAAAGGAGATTCTAATTGTTCTTCAATTCTTTTATATTCTAAATCTTGTTTTAAAAACATAAGATGTTTTTCTTTTCTTGCAATCTTGGACTTGTAAATTAAATTAATTTCATTACAAAATGACATTTGTTTTAACAGATTTATATCTCTTGTCATTGGTGGTAATATAAAAGGAAAAGTAACCTTTTGTCCTAAAATTTGTGTTGTAAGTCCTTTTTCTGAAATTTGTCTTATAGGATATAATAAAGCTATAAAAGGATTTCCTAATATTACTTTTGAGGTTATATCTTTAACTAAAATAAAAGTAGTCTTAATACAAACACCTTCTCTACAAACATGAGCATTTGAAAGTTTGAATTCTATATTTAAACTAGTACCACTGGCTTGTGAAAGTTTCTTTGTTGTTTTTTCATAATATTTTGTGGGAATTAATCCTTCTTGGATACAATTTGAATCAGCACCTGTATCTAATAAAGCAACAGTTTCAAAAACATATTCTTTATCTATTACTATTCTTACTTCAGTGTACCATTTTTGAAAAAGCATCTTGTCAATTGTGTTTAGAAAAGTTTCTTTGGAAGTTGGTTGGGATATTAATTGAACAATTTGTTTACAATTTTCTTCTGGTTCAACCTCATTTTCTATACTTGAATTTTCTGAGTGATTATTATTCATTTTTAATGTTACCATTTCTTGTGCTAATTGTTCTTCCGTAATTTGAAAACTTGAATTTTTGATTTCTTGTATTTCTTGTTTTAATGAATTTATTTCCGAATGAAGTTCTGGAATATTTAATTTAGACTTGTTTTTAGGAGGCTTACAATTATTTTGATAATGGCCAAGCTTATTGCATTTATAACATAAGGGTTTGTGCTTTACTTTTTCTTCAGGGATTTTTGTTAGTGGATCTAGTGTCTGTGAATCTTCGATATCTCTTTTTAACTCTTTTTTATTTTTAACTATTTTTTGTCGGTGAACCTACTTTTGCCAGTGAACCTACATCTTGTTTTTCTTTCTTTGACTTTTTCTTATCTTTGTGATTATTGTCTTTTTTATTTTTCTTTATAGTGTTTATCTGACCATATTGACTTAGGATAGTTTGTTTTGTAGCAAAAGGAATGTTGTTAGGAGTTAAATTCAAATAGTTATCATATGCATGGTGTACGAGAGTGTTGCATGCTTGGTGAGTTATCTTTTTGTCTTTGGCTTTAGTATTTAGAATGGTAGGTGAAATAGTGTTTTGCATGATTTCTTTTTCTTTTTGCAGGATAGAATTATTGGGTTGGCTTGTTACGGTGGATTTTTATTTTTTGTCTTGTTAGGCTTGTATGTAGTAGACTATTATGGCTATGGCTATGGCTAGTATCATATGCATATTTCTTAGACAATATTCTTGATGTTAGAGTATTACGTGGGGTGAATGTGGACTTGTTTTTTATGATGGTGTCTTGACTATTATATGTAGCTTCTTTTTGTAATGGGAAATTTGTGTTTCTACCAGCTAACATTTTTGGCTTAAAATAGTGATCATACCATGCAAAGAAATTAACTTCAGTTTGTATATCATTCATAAACTCATAATACTTGTCTCTTATATAACTTCTTAAAAATTCTGAAAAAGTTGCAAAAAATTCTTTTCTTCTATTTTCATATTTTGGGGAATTAAAATCTTGTCTTAATTTTTCTTTGTTTAATACAAAAGGTTTTCTAATCATATTAATTTGTGGGTCATACATATTAGGTGGAAAGAATCCCATATCAGAATTTGTAGGGGAATTTGGTCTTTGTTGAGGAGGTTGAGAGTACGTGGAGTGATAAGTGGGAGGAACTTGTGAAACTTGTGAAGATGGGGAGTAAAAAGGAGTATTTATTACATTACCTTTAATTATTCCATCTAAATTTGGATTTGTATAATTTGAGTTATTACTTGATTTCCTAATTTTGTCTAAATCTAATTTTTGTGATCTATCTTCTACTTCAGCAAATCTTAAATTGTCTAATCTATCTACACTATGTCTTAAATCATCATCTACTCTTGAATTTTCTTGTGATTTAAGTTTACTAAAATTACATCTTGGTGGAGAAACTATTTTTTCTATGTAAGGATTGCTATATCTAGCAGAACAACAACTTGTAGATTTTCTATAGGGTTGGAAATTTATACTAACAGTACCATCTGGACGTTGATCTATATAATCTAAATCATCTTCTAAAGTATTTTGAACAGGAATTGATTCAGTAACATTTTTTAATAACCATTTATTGGGTAATTTTACATCTTTCCATTCAATTTGTGTGGGGACTTTAACATGGGAATCACTTGTATTAGCTTGTAATAATAAAGTTTTACCTTTCGGACTTTCCATCAAAGCTTGAGGTTCTAAAGTGGTTTTCATCAGCTTGTAATATATTCTATAAACAATTACTAAAGGTTGTGCACCTTCATACATATTATAACCTTCAGTTTCTATATCTAATTCTAAAGTTTTTAACACAGTTCTATCTTTTAAAGATACAGCAAAATTTGGATAACAGTCAAAATAAATTGGACCTTTGTAAAGAGAAGATTCTACCATTCCTAATAAAGCATCTTGATAAATCTTAAATCTACCATCTCTTAATCCTAGAAAAACACTTGTATTTAATCCTTGTCTTGTTAAAGGTTTGACGGCAACTTGAACTAAACCAATATAAATAAAAGAAAAGTTGTCTATTTCTTGACGGCTTAATAATTGAATTGTTTCAAAACTTTGTTTTAAAGAGAAAGTTCTTTCTACAGTTTTAATTGTGTAATCTGAGAGAAATGAAAGTTTTGAGAAAAGTTGTTTTCTTGTAAATTTTATTTTGTGGAACTAAAGGTAACTTCCAATTCTGCCAATTATTCTCTGGACTAACATTTGTTAAGCTAACTTCTTCTTTATTAACTGTATTATCACTCATGGAGGACATCTGAGATCTAGAGCTAGAACTTCTAAGGTTATCCATTTTTAAACTTACCAATTCTAAGGATTTCTGAGCTATTGCAGGGATTGTGAGACTTTCTTTCGTCCTAGAGGCTCTACGGGAACACTACCGGGAACACCCTCAAACGCCTATCCTCGGCTAACACGGGCTTACCAACGGCCTTACGCTTACCAACGCAGAGGGCTCTCGGACTAGGACTTGCACACAGTCACTACTCTAACACAAAAAAGCTTAGAACAGGCAAATCTAACAATGAACATACCTACGAAGACACTTGGCTCTGATACCATAATGACACCCAGGCACAGATTAACAGTATGATAAAGATGAAATTGCTAGAAATGGACAGAGTAAAGGCAGTATGGAATAAATATGCTGCAAATAAAATTACAGTAACAATAATAAAATTTTGAAAAGCAATGATTGAAACTTGTTCTGATTTACTCAAGACATTTATAGTTTTCTTGCATGAACAAAAATCTTTGAATTAATTGACAAAATAGAGGATCCATAAATTAAATTTGAATATTTAAAGAAAATTTCCCAAATAGATCATCAAGATATCCCATTAGCAAAACCAGATAAAACAAAATATAATTATACTATTATTTCAGACATGTTTAAAAAACAAAAGGCTCAAGTTACAATTCAAGATCTTCAATTAGAAATAAATTCCATAAAACAAGAAATTAGAGAAATTAGGACAAATTCTCAAACTGCTCATGAACAATTTAGTCAAGAAATATCTGCTTTAAAATTAGGAAATAATAAACAAGTTCAAATTCCCAGTAGTTCAGAGGTAGAAGATAAGTCGCAAGACAATGATGATATAGAATACTTACCTAAAACAAGTTCCACTGATCTTTTCATAAATTTAATAGAAAGAGTAATATTTCAAAAATGGTATACTGAAGTTCAAATTGTAGTAAACAAAGAATATTATTTTACTATTGTTGCTTTGTTAGATTCAGGAGCTGATTCAAACTGTATTCAAGAAGAATTAATTCCAGCAAAATATTATGAAAAAACCACTGAAGGATTATCTCAAGCTAGTGGAACAAGTTTAAGTATAGATTTTGGATTACCAAATGCACATGTTCATAGAGATGGTATTTTTATTCAAACAACTTTTGTTTTAGTCAAGAACATAACAAACAAAGTAATATTAGGAAACCCTTTTATAACTTTATTATATCCCATTAGAGAAATTTCAGAAAAGGGTCTCACTACACAAATTCTAGATCAAGAAGTTATTTTTCCTTTTGTCATGCCACCTATGACACAAGATATAAATTTGTTAAAAGAAATTTCATTTTCAAAAGAATTAAATTTAATTTCAGAAATTTAGAATAATTATTCTTTCCAAATTTCATCAAGTACTAACAAATTATATTTTTCAGGATGAAGAAGATAGAGTTCGGAAAAGTCAGTCTCCCTCTCTATCCAAAAGGAACAAATTTTAAATTCAGAGTACTTAAAAATTTAGCCAGCTCCATCAACGAGGAACAACAGTGTCTTTTAGATGCTCTCTAGAATACTCGTAATGATGGAAGAAATTTTTTAGACAGCCTTAATGCTTTAACATATTACTTTAGCCAGCTAAATAATTCAGTAGACAGCAGTGAATTTTCCTCTTTTGCAGGTGTTCAAACTACTTTTCAAGATTCCAGTAGTTTAACCCAAACAGCAAAATTATTAGAGATGCCCCCACTGGGCCGAGAGCCTTTTACCCCACTGGTAAAAGACAAAGGTGAGCAGTGTGAGTTGATAAGCTTGTCTCTTGATAGACAGCCTTTATCCCCACTGGATAAAGAAAAAAGTGTAGAAGCACATATTTTCAGCTTACCACAAGAACTCAATGATAAGATTTTCCAAATTGCAGAAGACAGGTCCCAAGGTTTATTGATCAAATTACAACAATACTTTTTTAACAACAAAGTCACCATTCCAGGTTTAGCCTCCCATATTACTGGTAGATATTTAGGCAACCCACAAAATTTGCTATTTCAATTCATCCAAGTTGGCATCAATTTAGATATCTGTCCTAATCCCTTACCAATTCCTATAGAAAGTATGACTCCAATCACCGTAGAACTCCTTTTAGATTATGGTATGATTTCACAAATTTGGTTTTCAGATAAAGCCAAGCTCACAAATTTCCCTTACAAACTTAGAAAGTCCTGTGAATTAAACTTATTCCCAAACAAGTCCCTTTTCATCGATATTGACTCAATTCCTCCTGAATGGGTCAATGAAAATAACTTTTATTACAAACTTCTACCAAGTTACCATTTTCTTTGTCTATATACCTCTTCCTCAAATGATAGTGAAAGATTTTATAACCAAATTGAACCAACAAATTACAAGTTTTCTGTTATAGACATTCAAAGACGAAGAGCCCATATGTACACTGTAATTCAAATGCGATTCCAAGAAGGTTTACTCCCTAGAATTATAGCACAAACTCCCCATATGACCATCTGTTCTGAAATTAGAAAGACAAATTATCATTTCTGTCCAGTACCCCAATTATGGAACAGTTCAGTTACAAAAAAGTATATTGCAGAATGGAAACTCCATTTAAAGGAAACACTAGAAGAAGAAGATTACACTTATTATGAAGAATATGATGAAGACTATGACTTTGATGAAGAAGCTATTCATAATTTGAACAACTAGAGACTAGGAATTCATGTCCGGTTATTGACAAGCTTACAAAATGTGAAGAAGACATTGTTCAAAATGACAAGTGCAAATTATTGGTTACAAGTGCAAATTGGTGGCAAGTGCAAAGTTCCCGTACAAGACCAAAGACAAAGCAAAAGCAAGTCTCAAGACAGGAGATTCCTTCTTCACTAGAATTCTCTGAACAAGAGCTATCAAAAGAATTTTCAATTTGAAAAATTTCATTGTCTGAGGCATTATCTTCTAAAGAGTCACTTGGTTCATTTTCTGAGTCAGTTTGTAAAATTTGTAAAAACTTGTCTTTTAATTGTTCTGTACTATATTTGCTAATATCTATCTTGTTAATCTCTTTCTTTACCTTACAATTCTTTTGGAAATGGCCAGTTTTACCGCATCTATAACAAACAGGAGTTCTATCTCTTTGTTTTCCAACATTTTTAGCTTGTGGTCTAAAATTAGAATTCTTGTAGGGTTTATTATTATAAAACTTGTAAGGTTTATTTCTTTTATTACTATTGTAATTTTTATTACTATTTTTGTAAAGCTTTTGTTGTTTTCTTCTTTGTCTAGATGGAGCAATGGTTTTTAACGGAGAATAACCAAATTGTTCACAAAAATTTCCTAATTCTAATTTTGCATATTTTTTCTCTTTTTCTAATTGATGAGTCATTCTTAAATCATTGCATAAATTTAATCCTACTTTTTGAATTGTGCAAATAATCTCTCCATAAGTAGTTTGTGCATAATCTGTGTGACCTTTTTCAAATAATTTTTCTCTAACCTTGTAAGCAAAATAATGAGGTAATCCACTTATAAATTTTTCTTTCCAAAAAGCTTCAGCATTATCAGGTCTAATTAAGACTTTTGAAAGGAAAACATCTTTATACCACCTAAAATCTGACAAAGTATAGCATTTTAAATTTTCTAAACTATCATAAGCACTTTCTCTATAATCTGCTGGATCTCCTACAAAATGTTTTGTTATGGCAAAAACTAAAGCATTAACAGCATCTTGAATTTGTAAACCATTTTCATCTACTATGGGAGTTCCATTTTGAGTTCTTTTGTAAGCATAAGTTAACCAATTTCTATCATTATCTGTTAAAGTATTATCCCACCATCCTTTCAATTGACCAGTAAAACCTGTAATAATTATACTTGCAATTTGGTGATCAGTTTTATTATTACCCTTGTAGACATTTGAAACCATAAGCATTTCATGTAATTCATTTAAAATTTCATATTGTGACATACCATCAATATTCCATTCATATAAGGATTCAGCATTATAAGCATTTCTAACAGTTAATTCTCTTTCCTTCAAATTGTAAATCTGGAGGAGTTGGTCTAGGAATAAAAATTTCTTGTAATTGAAACATTTCCAGGGTATCTTGTTCTTGCAATACGACTCCTTAAAGGTTTACCATGAAAATCTCTTTCATTTGCAATTTTATTAATGTTTAAATCTTTGAATTGATTTTGTAAATTTTCAATATATTCTTCAACTTTTGAACGTTCTTTTTTCTTTTCTATGGTATTAACTCTTTTAACTTGATTATTTTGTGATGATGAGGCTAGGCTTGTCATATCTAAATTTTGGAGTCTTTTAGAGATTTCTTCTAATAGGTCAGTATTATCTTTCTTGAAGGAGACTCGTAACTTTGGGGGTATTTCATGTGGTGTGAACAAAGGTTTTTCAATATCTAATTTTGTAGTTGGTTTGATGGGGTTAATTTTATTTTCTATTCTATCAAGCTTGGCACCTATTACTTTTAAATATGTATTTGAATAATTGTTTTGTTCAATAATTTTTTCAAAGTTTTTAGCTTCATCACTTAAACTTACCTTTTTTATGGGGGAGGCAATTAGTTGGTGGTTTCTATGATTGACGACAATGGATTCGTAAGGAGGAAATTCTTCATGAACAACTTCTTTAGTTTTAACTTTTAACTAATTTTGTGAGGTTCTATTAATAGTTTGCATTTGTTTTTTAGCTAAATGGGTATTGTTGTTGAATTGGTAATTTGAAGTCAAAGATGTCATACTATGCTTGTCTTGTTGTCTTGTAGCAAGATGAATGTTATCGGAGGTTAGAGACAATATACTAGCACTATTTGCATGGGTTGTATTATTTACATGGTTTTTGGTCAACAAAGGCAAGGTTGGAGTGGTAGGTTGGAAAGTGTTAGTCTTGTTTTGGCTTATTAGGTTTAGCAATGGTCTTGTAGATACATTGTCGGGTGAAGGCAATGAAGAGTTTTTTATGTTTTCTTTTTGTAAGTCTTTTTGTAAGAAAGCATTATTGGTGTTAGTTTTTTGGCTTGTTCCTTTGTTGTTAGAGATTTTTATTTTTTGTCTTGTTAGGCTTGCATTGTCGGTGGATGGAGGTTTGGATGAAGGCAAGGAATTTTTTATGACTTCTTTTTGTAGGAGAGGATTATTGGTGTTTGTGTTTCTACCAGCTAAAAGTTTTGGCTTAAAATAATGATCAAACCATGCAAAGAAATTAACTTCAGTTTGTATATCATTCATAAACTCATAATACTTGTCTCTTATATAACTTCTTAAGAATTCTGAAAAAGTTGCAAAAAATTCTTTTCTTCTATTTTCATATTTTGGGGAATTAAAATCTTGTCTTAATTTTTCTTTGTTTAATACAAAAGGTTTCCTAATCATATTAATTTGTGGGTCATACATATTAGGTGGAAAGAATCCCATATCAGAATTTGTAGGGGAATTTGGTCTTTGTTGAGGAGGTTGAGAGTACGTGGAGTGATAAGTGGGAGGAACTTGTGAAACTTGTGAAGATGGGGAGTAAAAAGGAGTATTTATTACATTACCTTTAATTATTCCATCTAAATTTGGATTTGTATAATTTGAGTTATTACTTGATTTCCTAATTTTGTCTAAATCTAATTTTTGTGATCTATCTTCTACTTCAGTAAATCTTAAATTGTCTAATCTATCTACGCTATGTCTTAAATCATCATCTACTCTTGAATTTTCTTGTAATTTAAGTCTACTAAAATTACATCTTGGTGGAGAAACTATTTTTTCTATGTAGGGATTGCTATATCTAGCAGAACAACAACTTGTAGATTTTCTATAGGGTTGGAAATTTATACTAACAGTACCATCTGGACGTTGATCTATATAATCTAAATCATCTTCTAAAGTATTTTGAACAGGAATTGATTCAGTAACATTTTTTAATAACCATTTATTGGGTAATTTTACATCTTTCCATTCAATTTGTGTGGGGACTTTAACATGGGAATCACTTGTATTAGCTTGTAATAATAAAGTTTTACCTTTCGGACTTTCCATCAAAGCTTGAGGTTCTAAAGTGGTTTTCATCAGCTTGTAATATATTCTATAAACAATTACTAAAGGTTGTGCACCTTCATACATATTATAACCTTCAGTTTCTATATCTAATTCTAAAGTTTTTAACACAGTTCTATCTTTTAAAGATACAGCAAAATTTGGATAACAATCAAAATAAATTGGACCTTTATAAAGAGAAGATTCTACCATTCCTAATAAAGCATCTTGATAAATCTTAAATCTACCATCTCTTAATCCTAGAAAAACACTTGTATTTAATCCTTGTCTTGTTAAAGGTTTGACGGCAACTTGAACTAAACCAATATAAATAAAAGAAAAGTTGTCTATATTCTTGTCTATTTCTTGACGGCTTAATAATTGAATTGTTTCAAAACTTTGTTTTAAAGAGAAAGTTCTTTCTACGGTTTTAATTGTGTAATCTGAGAGAAATGAAAGTTTTGAGAAAGTTGTTTTCTTGTAAATTTTATTTTGTGGAACTAAAGGTAACTTCCAATTCTGCCAATTATTCTCTGGACTAACATTTGTTAAGCTAACTTCTTCTTTATTAACTGTATTATCACTCATGGAGGACATCTGAGATCTAGAGCTAGAACTTCTAAGGTTATCCATTTTTAAACTTACCAATTCTAAGGATTTCTGAGCTATTGCAGGGATTGTGAGACTTTCTTTCGTCCTAGAGGCTCTACGGGAACACTACCGGGTACACCCTCAAACGCCTATCCTCGGCTAACACAGGCTTACCAACGGCTTTACGCTTACCAACGCAGACGAGTCTCGGACTAGGACTTGCACACAGTCACTACTCTAGCACAAAAAAGCTTAGAACAGGCAAATCTAACAATGAACATACCTACGAAGACACTTGGCTCTGATACCATAATGACACCCAGGCATAGATTAACAGTATGATAAAGATGAAATTGCTAGAAATGGACAGAGTAAAGGCAGTATGGAATAAATATGCTGCAAATAAAATTACAGTAACAATAATAAAATCTTGAAAAGCAATGATTGAAACTGAAATATATTTGATAAACTTTGAAAACAAACTTACAGATGACTTTGAGATAAAGCTTGAGAAATACAAGAGAAGGTTTTGTTTCTGGAAAAGGAAGGAAAGTGTTTACAAGGTTTGCTTGGAATTTGCTAAAAGAAACTTATGACCGTGTATTAGGCTGTGCCTTCTACAAGCTAGAAGGATAGCTTAAATAGAACTTGGAAAAGTAAAATAAATAGTGAAATAATAATTTAACTTGGACATTTAAACAGTAGTTTTGGTAACTTGGAAAGATAAATCTTTGAAAATCTGAAGAAATCTTGAACTTGGAATCTGTCGGATTTTCTTGTCGAAATTATCTTGCTTTGTCAGGAATCTTGTCACTTTAAGCTTGTCAATTATCTTATCTTGGTACCTTTCTTTGAACTTATCTGTTTGTACTGAAAGTAAATTTGTCTGAATTTGCACGCGCCAAAAGTAAATTTAGCTTTGTCAAAAGGAGTCTTCATTTGTCTTATTGCATCAGGAATCTTCTGTCTTGAGACTTGCTTTTGCTTTGTCTTTGGTCTTGTACGGGAACTTTGCACTTGCCACCAATTTGCACTTGTAACCAATAATTTGCACTTGTCACTTTGAACAATGTCTTCTTCACAAATAGGAACTGTCTCTATTAGTAAATGGACAGATTAGGATATTTACTAATAGAGACAGCACATGGTGTCTCACGTGAGCAATGAAAAATAAGGGCCCCATTGGTTCAAATACCCAAATTTCTCATTCCCAATTCTAAAATCACGAGACAGAACCCGTCCATTCTGTAAAATTAAACAAAATCAACCTAATTGGTTAACCCGATTTAAGTGAATCGAGGTGCTCTAAAACCAAATATATATTGGAAGCATAATCAGTCAATTGACATAAAAAGGAACATCATACATATGCAAAATCGCTAAATTCAAAACTTTAGGTTATAGATTTCAAAAAAAGTTAGGGATGATTTCTTATATGGAGTGATCAATTGACTAGGAGTTTCATACCAATAAAACCAAGTCACCAAATACAAAACTTAACATTTTCACATACTTTTTTAAGCCTACGTCATGTTTTCTTATTAAATGGTTTGGTTTTATTTGTGTGTAATTCAACCATACAATCTAATAATTCTTCGAACTCTTCTTGTACGAATAATTGGTCATATTAATTAAATTCATAATAAGATTTATTATTCATGTGAGATGATATAGTACTTACACGCCACTATACTCCGAGAATGATGAATAACTTTTCTAACATATAACTTATTCAAGACCCCAAGATAGGATAAAGTCGTGGGGCCAGAGGCTTATGAGAGAGATTGAAAGGATTTATGTACTTACCCCTAGGAGGCTAGGATAAAACAAGGGAGTTAGCCAACCAATATAAACTGTTGCAAATTTGCAATTCCCTTTGTAACAAATTAAACATGCATGAATGAGGCCAACTTGGCTACCGGGTCATGCGCATGCCCACAAATGCGCAAACCTAAGTAATACCAAATTTCTAACGGATATAATTTTCCTAAGAGAGAGAGGGGAGTGGAATGAAACAAACAAACCACAGGCAGCTAGTCTTTTGGCAACTTTAATTACATGAAGAGAAATGATGAGAATGGAAATAATGAGAAAAGATAATTGCAGGTGTGATCTCCACCCAAAATTACGCATCTCTATGAGAAATTCAATTAACACTCAGCTTTGGGTTTGTACTAATGTTAGAACTAAATGACAGGGAACTTATATAAAGTTTTCATTCTATTATATACATATATAATATTATATATATATATATATATTTATTCAATTAAACAAGGCCTTTCTAAATTCTATCTGTCTTTATTCAAACAAAAAAAAAACCAAGGCCTTTCTTCGAACAAGATTAAAAGTTCAACGACTAACTAACAAAACATCTTGTCTAGTCACACTATCGAGGATATATTTCAGTAAATGATGCTTCATTAACAGACAATGCAATTGATGGGCTTGTACATTGATCAGACTCCAGCTCCGTTGATGGCTTCTTTAGATTTGCTTTACTTCGATGCAAAAATGCTGGTTGCTGAGGTAATGGTAGCGTAACAGAATAACTGTTAAGCATGAGTACTATTGTTGCCATTGTAGGTCGATTTGCAGGATCTTCTTGAACGCACAATAAACCCATATGGATGCACCTGATGACTTCATTTCTTGAATAAGAATGTCTCAAAGAGGGATCCAACAATTCCATGGGTGTTCCACTCTTCCATTGTTTCCAAGTCTGCAGTAATCCATTAAAAATGTGAAGTTCGTCTTTCTTACTCATGGCCACAGCTAAAATAATTCATTTCTAAAAGCATCACAAAATTAAAATACATAATTCATACTTACATAACTCAAGAGGTCTTCAGCAAGTTCTGATTGATAGAAATT
>OU015767.1:41043188-41123550 GCA_907173295.1 Fagus sylvatica
GAAAGGTGTCTCTCTATTTTCTTGACTCCAGCAGAGACCCCCAACAAGTTGCTTCTGCTGGTGAGTGTTTTTCATTTTTCCAGTTAACGAGTTAGGGTTTCACCCGGTCTTTGACGGAGGAATATTCAACCCTGTAAATTCCTATTTTTCCACGTAAAAATAACTAAATAAATAGATTTAAAATTACTTTTTAATCTTTTGTTTGTATATTTCTTTCAATACAAATAACGGGAAACAATATAAATAAATCAAATTTGAATAATACGTAAATCCTTAAATTTATATTATAGTCTAGTATTTTTTTAAATTATTAGCTTAATTTTTTTTTTTTTAAAAAAAAAAAAAAAAAAAGATAACCAAGCCCTAGCCTAATCTAAAATCCAATCACAAACACAATCCTAACCCAGTCAAATTCCAATCATTGAATCACAATCACTAGCCCATTCCAATTCCAATTTAAAACCCATTTCAAATTCAAGTCCTCTCAATCCACCCCAATTTCTAAGAAAACAAATTCAAATCTCCAACAAAACCCCAGTCACATATCAAACAAATCCAAAATCACTCTTTATTCTCTGTCAGTGCTGTGACCCACTCACCTGTGAGAATATGCTTAATCCACCGCCCATCCCCGCCGCGTTCTGATCTTGGTCTCCTAGCTGTGTCGCTCATCCCTCGTTGCTTGCACCTCCACCATGACCAGCCCAACAAGCAGCAGTTCAGTGCAGGAGCCGAGCCAGGAAAAAAATTTGGGATGGGCTAGACATATTAAATAATTATCGACTGTTCGAGATAATTTTATTTAATAAAAAAGTACACCTAATTAAGGGGAAAATAATGAACTTTACCTCTATGAACCTTACCTCTCAATGCATTAACTAGGGAAAAAACTTATTTTAAATTTTCAAATTCCAATCAAATCTCAAATCATCCAAATACCCACTCAAACCTCATAAATTTGTGAGTAAATCAACAAAAATCAAAATCAAAATTAAAATTAATTTTTATACAACATGGAAAAAATACAAAACAAACAAATAATATTAATCAAATAAACATCTAATGCTTGACTTGCTCCCAAACCACCACAATCATCACAAACTGACAAACATAAATAAATTCAAATATCAATATTTTTTGAGTCACTGTATCACTCTCACTTTTAAAAACCAAAACATTCGAGGAACTATAAAATGAAAATGTAAAGTTTTTAAGGTCAAACCTGTGATACCACCATAATGTCATAATTAATTTAATAGACAAATAAATACATTATATTTAAAAAAAAATAGTAAATTTTACTTAACATATAATCTAAAACCATTTAGACAAATTTTTAAAATGTATTGTTACCATTTTATAAATCAAATAAAAAAATAACACACTATTAAATAATAATAAAATACATACAAATATCTAACCAAAATCAATTTCCAAGACCACTCTACTGCCTTTCAATTTTTTTTTTGGTGTAAAGAAAGACACCACCCAATTCTAAACCCACGTGGGGTCATGACAGCCACATGTAATGTAAAGTGAAAGTAATTTATTTGACTTTTCTCTCTTTTTTTTCTTAACTCAGCCGAAGAGAGAGTGGTTTATTTGACTTTTTTTTTTCTTTGCTTTTTTCTTAATTCTAAGAGAAAAAGAGAAAGAGAAAGAGAAAGTGATATATACCAGTGGAGTGAGAGAGAGACTGTGTGTGATAATGATACCACTGAACCATAAAAGCAAAGAAAAGTCATTAATTGTCACACACACACACTCTCTCACTCCACTGGTATATATCACTTTCTCTTTCTCTTTTTCTCTTAGAGTTAAGAAAAAAGCAAAGAAAAAAAAAAAAGAAGTCAAATAAACCACTCTCTCTTCGGCCGAGTTAAGAAAAAAAAGAGAGAAAAGTCAAATAAATTACTTTCACTTTACATTACATGTGGCTGTCATGACCCCACGTGGGTTTAGAATTGGGTGGTGTCTTTCTTTACAAAAAAAAAATGAAAGGCAGTAGAGTGGTCTTGGAAATTGATTTTGGTTAGATATTTGTATGTATTTTATTATTATTTAATAGTGTGTTATTTTTTTATTTGATTTATAAAATGGTAACAATACATTTTAAAAATTTGTCTAAATGGTTTTAGATTATATGTTAAGTAAAATTTACTATTTTTTTTTAAATATAATGTATTTATTTGTCTATTAAATTAATTATGACATTATGGTGGTATCACAGGTCTGACCTTAAAAACTTTACATTTTCATTTTATAGTTCCTCGAATGTTTTGGTTTTTAAAAGTGAGAGTGATACAGTGACTCAAAAAATATTGATATTTGAATTTATTTATGTTTGTCAGTTTGTGATGATTGTGGTGGTTTGGGAGCAGGTCAAGCATTAGATGTTTATTTGATTAATATTATTTGTTTGTTTTGTATTTTTTCCATGTTTATAAAAATTAATTTTAATTTTGATTTTGATTTTTGTTGATTTACTCACAAATTTATGAGGTTTGAGTGGGTATTTGGATGATTTGAGATTTGATTGGAATTTGAAAATTTAAAATAAGTTTTTTCCCTAGTTAATGCATTGAGAGGTAAGGTTCATAGAGGTAAAGTTCATTATTTTCCCCTTAATTAGGTGTACTTTTTTATTAAATAAAATTATCTCGAACAGTCGATAATTATTTAATATGTCTAGCCCATCCCAAATTTTTTTCCTGGCTCTGCCCCTCTCTAGTATATAATTAACTTTAATAGTCTACTTGTCCAATAAGTCTACAAAATAAGAAAAGAAAGGGTGCACATATGTTATACATGAACATTAAATAAAGTTACACATATAGCCTATAATTTGTTATATAAAGAAGAAGAAGAAAAAAAGGTAAAAAATTAGGAAAAAATCTATGATGAACTTACAAAAAACTACTCAATGTTAACAATAGATCTAATATTGTAAATATTTATAGTTGAGATTGCATGTGAAGTCGTCGAGTAACGTCATTAGTATTTTCATCTATAATATAAAACTATCTAATATAAGTTTAGCATATATACAAATATACATTGAAAATGAGTCAATAAATAAAAATTAAAATTAAAATTTTATAATAGAGACTTGCCAAACAGGGTGGGTGACTCTAATAGTAAGAGTTTGAGATTTTTAAATGGATATTGATTGGTTTGGGTTCAAATTTTAAAACTTGTTAGGGTTTTGTGAAAGATTTGGCTTTACACCTTGAGTATCTGAACCCGAACTGATGCTTTTACTTTACTCCTTCCAATCTATTTTGTTTGTCCAATTTAGAAAATTTAACTTTCTAAGAAACACCATTTAATGTTGTTCTATATATATATATATATATGGGTTAAATACAGTTGGTCCCTAACGTTTACTAAGTTGCATTTGGTCCCTAACATTTAAAACGGACAGAAATAGTCTCTAACGTTTCAAAAGTCTCTGTTAACTTGGTGTATATGTGGTTAACAAAGTGATGACGTGATTAATTTTTAATTGAGTTAGGACACGTTTGGTATGCTGTAATGGTTATTACAATGTAATAGAAATCAATATTACAAGAAATAAAAGAAGCTCTAATGTAATAACTAATACCATTCATTTGTTTGGTGACAACACATGAGAAGAACCCTAAATATGTATTCTATATTTTACTACAACATGATTAATATATGAGTATTGCTTATTATACGAGTATTAATAATTTTAAAACATTTTGGAGACTTGGATTTTGAATGTTATATGTGTGTATGTGTGTGTGTGTGTGTGTAGAGAGGAGGGGAATTTTTTTTTTTTTAAAGAAATGGAGACTTGTGTGTAGAGAGAGAAAGAGGGAGGCAATTTAAAAAAAAAAAATGGAGACTTGAGTATATATATATATATATATATATAGAGAGAGAGAGAGAGAGAGAGAGAGAGAGAGAGAGAGAGAGAGAGAGAGCAAATTTTTTTAAAAAATGGAGACTTGGGTTTTGATTGTTATAATATATATATATATATATATATATATATATATATATATATATAGAGAGAGAGAGAGAGAGAGAGAGAGAGAGAGAGAGTTAAAAAAAAAGTTGTAGTTAACTATATTTTTTCAATTTTTTAATTTTTTAGTTATTACGTGATCTAAGTAATAGCTATTACACTCATTTTTGTATAGAATAGTTATTTCTCACTTTGAAAAATAGGCATTCCTAAGGAATATCTATTATCTGTAATAAAAGCGTAACCAAACAATCGAATAGTTATTCCTTAAGAATAGCTATTACATTACAAGACCTATTACAGTGTACCAAACATGCCCTTAGCATTTTTTTTTTTTTTTTCATTTACCACTAGGATATGACATGACATACCCAATTAAGATCAACCCGACCCGAATTGAAATAAATCACACCCAATTAAAAAATCAACCCAACCCTAAAATTAAACTCAATCTCTCTCTTTTCCCTCTTCATCTCTCTAGCCTCTCTCCTCTCTCCTCTCTCCACAACTGCTTTTGTGTGACAAAAGAACAAATATGATGAGAAGCTCAAAATAAATAAATTCAATGCTTAAAGTTGTGTATTGGAAATTTAAAGTGCGAAGGGATTTCCTGTCTCATGAAGAAAATTAACAAAACTATCTTATTTACGAGAAAGCCAAAAGCAATTCAACTAGTCTTCATAACAACACAGATGCATTTGTTATTTGGTAGTCCCTGCCTGAATGTTCGTTCTTTTAGTTGCCTCAGCTTTCCTTTCAATCTCCTTAGCTACATCATATGAAGCATGTACCACAAATATATAGTAGATGAGCAAAAATGATGTCCATATACCGAATCTAGCAAATGATGCCACATCAATGGATGCCATGACGAAGATATTGATTGCAATGCTTGCAGATGGCAACCAAGGAATTAATGGCGCTCCCCACAATTTAGGTTTCCTTGCTTGCTTCACTGTCAATTGTAGCCGCTGTGTGGCCAATAACCAAACTGTTACTGTCCCTATGGGTGGTGCGAGAAAGAGCGAGAGAGAGGCAAAAGCGATGAAGAGAAAGAAGAGAGAAATTGGGTTCACTTTTAGGATTGGGTTGATTTTTTAATCGGGTGGGGTTTATTTCAATTTGAGTTGGGTTTATTTTATGAGTTGGGTTGATTTTAAATAGGTATGTCACATAGTTAGTGATATCATTCCGTTCCGGCCGGAACAGGACAGGAATATCACGTACCGGTATGCAAACCAATACAAAATACCTCATATTCCACCTTGGGTTTAATTTCGGACCATTCTGGGCGAAATTCTCAATCCAGGCCAGTACACTTTTTAAGATATATTTTTATTTTTTCCGAGCAACACACACAACAAGCCAGCCACAATTTGCACCACCCACAACCTCCCTTTCTCATCCCAAACCTCTTTCTCATCTCATCAGAAACCACTCCTCCTATTGGCCTCAAAAAACAATTTGTCATTCCAAAACAAGCTGCAACAGTCCCAGCCAATTGAAGATTCACATCAAACCTATCATGGAAATACTAAGCTATAACATTATCAGTTGTTTAGATGAAGTATTGAAGCCTTAAAGGAGATGAAGAAAAAAAAAAAAGAAAAAAGAAACGGAGAAAAGTAGAAGGAAATTGAAGAAGAAGGAAAAAGTTGGTAAAGTTTAGTAGAAGAAAACGTGTGGAGGAGAAAAAGTCAAAGGGAAAAAATCAGAAAGGATAAGGACATGTAGGTGGAGGAGAAAAAATAGATGAAAAATAGAAGTAGAAGAAAACGTGTGAGGAGAAAAGTCAAAGGGAAAAAATGAGAAACACTAAGGACACGTAGGTGGTGGAGAAAAAGTAGATGAAAAATAGAAGTAGAAGAAAACGTGTGAGTCGAAAAAGTCAAAGGGAAAAAATCAGAAACACTAAGGACATATAGGTGGAGGAGAAAAAATAGATGAAAAATAGAAATGGAAAAGATATTAATGGCTTCAGGCCTTTGGTGAGGATTTGCTATGTCACAGACTCACAGATAAAAATAAAAACAAAAGTTTACTGTTTGGGTCAACATATTGGGTTGGGGTATATCTACTTGCTTTTTTTTTTTTTTTTTTTTTAGAGTCTTAACAAATTATCAAATTATGTACACTTAATTTATTTTTTATTTTTAAAAAAGTGGACTTCTAAGCAAAAAATGAAATTCATGAATATAATATATTATATTTTCTTTTAGTTTTATATATATATATATATATATATATATATATATATATATATATATATATATATATATATATATATATATAGCGGTAATCCCGAAACAGAATGACCAATGACGGCCACCGAAATGGTATTCACAATTTGGTATGTCATGTCATATCCTAATTGTAAATGAAAAAAAAAAAAAAAAAAATGCTACCTCAATTAAAAATTGGTCACATTCATCAATCTGTTAGCCACGTATATACAAAAAGTTAACGGAGATTAACGGAAGGACCAATGGTGCATGATTTTGAAACGTTAGAGACCATTTCTGCCTTTTAAATATTAGGAACCAAACGTACAACTTAGGTAAACGTTAGGGACTAACACTGTATTTAACCCTATATATATATATATATATATATTTTGATATATATATATATATATATATTTATTAGTCATTTATGCATTACATGGGAAAGTACCACAAAATATGATAGTTAAATAGTAGTATTTTAGATTTTTAACGTCAGATATAGATAGGTGGGTTTAGGACGGGTTTAGAGTTTTCAAATAAATAAAGGAGACGGAATTTTTAAATTATAATTATATGATGATGAAGATTAATTATATTCATGTGATTGTATAATAATAATAAAAAAGTAACTAAATTTTACGCTAACGGTGGACCTACCACAACCCTCTTCCTTTATCCGGACTTGTAACCATTTGTGAATGACATAAACTTATCCGGACTTGGAACCATTTGTGAATGACATAAACGTAGACACATATATGCAGAGTTTTTTGGTGTTAATATATACTTGTTGATTCATTTGGTTGCAGCTGAACAGCTTATCAAAGAGAAGAAAGTGAATGCTATAATTGGCATGCACTCATGGCAGGAAGCAGCTCTAGTTGCCGATGTTGGAATCAGGACTCAAGTTCCAATTCTTTCATTTGCAGCACCTGCCATACCCTCACCAATGATTCAACTTCGTTGGCCTTTTTTGATACGGATGGCTAACGATGGTTCTGCACAAGTTAAATGTATTGCAGATATTGTCCTTGCATGCAATTGGAGAAGAGTGATAGTTATTTACGAAGAGGATGCATATGGTGGTGATTCTGGGATGTCAGCTCTCTTAGCTGAAGCTCTTCAGAACATTGGCGTGGACATCGACTATCGTCTGGTTCTTCCACCATTTCTGTCTGATAGTGAAGAACTTATACACAAAGAGCTGGTGAAGCTAGAGGAATCAACACCGTGTCGAGTTTTTATTGTTCTTAAGTCATCATTAAGAATGGTGACTCATTTGTTCAGAGAAGCTAAAAAAGTGGGACTCGTTGGAGGAGAGTCAGAGGCAGCTTGGATAATCCCGGACAGCATTACAAACTTGCTCGACTCCGTTGACAAATCAGTTATCTCCTCTATGGAAGGCACTATAGGAATCAAAACACATTATTCCAATTCTAGTGATTCTTATAGAGAATTCAATGACAAGTTTGAAACAAGTTTCAGAGCCAATTATTTTGAGGAAGAGAACTCGAAGCCGGGAATTTATGCTCTGCGTGCATACGATAGCATTAGTGTCATTACTAAGGCCATAGAGAGGAGCACTGGTGGTACCATTTTGGGAAATATGTTAACAGTTAATTTCTCAGGTTTAAGTGGAGAAATACGTTTCGATGGACAAATGCTATCACAATCAGAAACTCCCAAATTCAAGATTGTGAATGTGGATGGGGAGAAATGCAATGAGTTAAACTATTGGACACCGGATAAGAAAATCAAAGATGATTGGCCTGGGCTAAAGTTAGTTCCCAGAGGCTGGGCAATTGCAAAGGAAATGACAATCGTAGTTCCAGGTAATGCCACGTTCAAAGAGTTTGTGAAGGTCACCAAGCGCAGCAATAACCCAAATGTCGACGAATTTGGAGGTTTCTCCATTGAAGTCTTCCGTAAGGTGGCGAGCCAGTTGAAATATAAATTTAAGTCCCTTAATTGTTCCTATGATGATCTGATTGAACTTGTCCATAACAAGGTAAAATAACTTTTCTCTCTGAACATATAGCATTTTTTTGTGGCTTCAAAAATCTGACAAAAGTTGAATGCTTGTCATGTGGATCAAATATGGTAGACTTATGATGCTGCAGTTGGTGATATAACCATACTATTCCATCGATCAAAACTAGTGGAATTTACTCAGCCATACACCGACACAGGGTTGTTGATGATAGTTCCAGAGAAGCATAAAATGGCTACAGCATGGATGTTCACGAAGCCATTTACCTGGGTAGAGTGTGGTTGGTGACTGCTATCATGTTGAATTACACGATGTTCATAGTTTGGTTCTTGGAACATCAATCCAATCCAGAATTTCAAGGCTCTTCGAAGGATAAGATTGGGACCGCCATGTGGTTTGCCTTGTGCACTCTGTTCTTTGCTCAGAGTAAGTATAGATGTTCAATTATAGTACTGATAAAATTAGGCTAATGATATTTCCATACTCATAAATCAATGGTGTAGAAATATCAATAATTAACGTAAATTGGTGCAGAAATATCAATAATTGATACAAAAATTTGCATCAATCATTGATAAATAACAACTCTCTAACATTATGGTCATTGGCAATTCCAATAAGCCTGCACATTGGGCAAGAACATGATCATTTCCATTTTGTCCATTTTCTAGTTAAGATTTTATGTCTTTCCATTTGTTTTCCATTTGTTTCTCTAATGTCCATGGTGATTTTTTTTATGGTCATAGTTAGTATTTGATGGAAATGACTTGGATTGAATTTATTTTGTATTTGATGGATTGAGCTCTATAGTTGAATACTATTTGCAATGTTGTTTTTTTTTCACTTACACTTTATTTTGTTTGACAAATGTCTCAATAAAAGAATTAGTAGATGATAGATGTATTTTTTTTTTGTTTCTGCATTTGATCTTGTAATAATTTGGTATTGTTGATGACTGTGTTATGTGTTGTGAGGTAAGACCTTATTCGATTATTCCTTTGGATACTACTAGTGAGTGAGTGGTTAATTAATAGTTTAAGTGGTTAGTGCATCTAATTTAATTAATAATACATTCATATTTTAGTTAAATTTAGTTCATTTTGTCTATTTATCCTCACATCACACCGTGAATACTTTACAATTTATCATTTATTCTTTTGTTATTACTATAGAAATTTTTTGAAAAGAAATTATTTATACAGTAAGAATATTTTTATATTTTATTTTATGTCTTATATTCAAGTTTTTTAATGAACTTCTCATTAAAAAAAATAAAATAAAATTCTTGGAACCGCCGCTAAAGAGCGCATGTTTTATCTTTTAGGGGAAAGTGTTTACAGCAACTCTACACGAGTGGTGGTCGTAGTATGGCTATTTGTAGCATTTGTCTTAACCGCAAGCTACACTGCCAATCTCTCTTCAATGCTTACTATTGAGCGACTGGAACCAAGTATCGAGATGAACAACGCAACAATTGGTTTTAACAAGGGTAGCTTTGTAGGCAAATACCTGGTGGAAATTCTTAATTTCAAACCTGCCAGCATCAAGGAGATTGAAAACGGAGAGCAATATATAAAGAAATTTGAAAGCAATGATATAACTGCTGCCTTTCTTGAACGCCCATATGCAGAAGTCTTCCTCGAAAAGTATGGCAAGCGATACGCCAATGCAGCCACCTACAGGTTAGGAGGCTTTGGATTTGTAAGTAACAAATACAAAAACCTTTTGAATTCTTGCGGTAAACTTCATTTGATCATTCTAAAAAGGAAAATACTAAAGATATTACAAATTATACCACCAAAGGTTTAACAGGATTAAGATCCCTCTAGAGTTCTTAAAGTGTTCAACCGAATAGAGTTATAATCTGGACCATTTATTATAAAATGAAATGTCAAGATTAAAAGAACTCTATTCGGTAAAGTACCCTAAAAACTCTAGAGGATCTTAATCCAGTTTAACAAACTGACTGACAATAAATAGGATGGGTACTACCTACTTCAAGACGTTATGAATAAATGAATTAATTAACTGTTAAGCATTAATAAATAAATCATGTACTTTTATTGCCTATAAGCAACAGTACTATAATCAAATTCAATAGCATGTAAATAAAAAGCAGTAAAACCAAAGGAAGTTTCTTCTTTTGTTTGTTCCAATAAATTTTTTTTTTTTGAACGACTTCCAATAAGTATTAAATTCTGGTTGAAAGAGGTTTACCTAAACACCTACTAATTAAACTACTAATTAAAAAAGGTATTAATAGAAAAAAAAAATTCATGATTTGCTTGCAGGCATTCCAAAAAGGCTCTCCGTTTGCCAGGGATTTATCGGAAGCAATTCTAAAACTATCAGAGGATGGAGGGATGGAGGAATTACGTGCCAAATTTTTGACTCCCCCGAATGTGTGTTCAACCAGTGTAACCTCTAGTGAAAGTGAAACCAAAAGCTTGGGTCTGAGCACCTTCTGGGGTCTATGCCTGATAACTTTCTCCACTTCCACCATTTGTTTTTTGCAATCCCTATTTCATTTAATAAAGAATTATCAACGCGAGGCAACCCCGGAGAATGTAATTTCGAGTGATGGGAGTGTTTTGAGCAAGGTGGTTGGACTAGCAAGGAGTGTTTGGAGCAAGGTGGTTGGACTAGCAACATACTTTTATCATAAAGAGGTCGAGCTAAGTAGAGCTCCATCTTCAAGTAGAATACCTCCGGAATGACACAAACCTAATCCATTTTCCACATTGTCAAGTATGCAACTACCTTTAATCTCATTATGACTTGGCCGTCCACTTCATATGATTGCTCTTTACAATTAGACCAAGACATCTTTTTGTTTCTCTCTGGTGTAGGTCGGATTTGAACTCAAATCTTCTATTTGACGAACAAAAACCTTTACCAATTAATTAAGCTAACTAGAACCCACATCATAGTGGTATTGACTTTGGATAAAATATAGGGTTCAATTTCTTTTATTAATTCTTTATGTTTTTATGTAATTTTCATTTTTTTTTTTCTCAGGTGTATTCAAGTCTTTTCATTATAAAATTAGAGTTCTTATTACGGCAGAGTATTAATTTGGATTTGTAAGAATTTGTATTATTTCAAAAATAAGTTTTCTAAAGTCTTTGCATAGGCCTGTAAAAAAAATAGAAGTCCATTGTTAATAAAGTTGCTATCAATTTATTTTCTTTCATCTAGTGGATTTCAGAGTTCTTTCTTATGTATTCTAAGAACCTTCTATGGTTTTAAGGGTTTGTGTCTTGTTAAAATTCTTCTATGCTTTTCATTCCACGTCAATTGGTATAAGAGTGTGTTAGCATCTTGATATAGAAAAAGGTGATGACAAAACCAATCACCCTATATTGATGGTAGTCCCGAGGTGCAAGTCCTTAGGATGACGATTCAAGCTATAATGAAAGGATGAACGTTAGACTGCAGGAGATTCGGACATGCTCATCAATCTAGGTTTAAAAGGCAAGCGATTAGGAAGATGGTTGGGATATTCGTGTAAGAGAATGTGCTTGTGGCCAACTTATCAATCGACACATTCTTAATTTTA
This sequence comes from Fagus sylvatica, assembly GCA_907173295.1. Classification (NCBI taxonomy): domain Eukaryota; kingdom Viridiplantae; phylum Streptophyta; class Magnoliopsida; order Fagales; family Fagaceae; genus Fagus; species Fagus sylvatica. The sequence continues at coordinate 41,054,957 of OU015767.1, forward strand.
TTTGATGGTATATCATACAAAGAAGAGATTGAGTAATACTAGGGGTAATTTTTTTTTTACAACTTATTATGGTGACAACATTTTTTTGTTGATAATTTGATAGTTGGTGGGGGGAGGATTTGAATCCTGGTTTTTCTTATAAAAGAGATCAATCAATATCAGTTAAGCTATAAGACTCTTGACAACTTTCACATGGTCTCACCACTTATACCATGTTATTACACATCAAGCATGCATTATGTGCCACTTTAGCAATCGGGAAAAACGTTTTGAAAATCTTGGTATCATTAGACTTATGAATTTCATAGATCAGATCCTTAATCTTGAATATTATTTCAATTATACAAAGATGCTTGAGGATTTCAAGGTGCAACTTATATCAAGCAAACTTGAGTGCAATATACAGAAGGTTGGTGGAATAGTAGAGAGTATTTCAAAACGTGAAGAGTTAAAGCTTTGAATTTTTTCTTGGCCAAGAACTAAGAAGATGATGGTAAAATATTGTTTTGTACGAGTCAAAATTGTAAGGGAATAAATTCATATAGTATGGATAATGAATTTATGATTAATGAGTTTGAAGAAGGAATACTTGAAAAGTGGGCCAACTAAAATATAAAAGGTAAAATGTATCAACACCCCTTGAACTTTGAAGGGGTTGCAGATAGATCCCATGTATTTTATTTTTAGTCAATTTATTACTTAAACTTTGAGTATGTGGCAAATAACCATTTTTGTAAAATTTTCATCCATCTTCCGTTAAAGTTAAGTGTGCATCTGTGACACTCACGTGTCATTAATTAAAAACATAAATAAATAAAAATGCATAGACTCACTCCGTGACGCCACCATACACAGTGATGCCGATGAGTTCTCTTCCCCTCTTTGTAGCTCGGATCGACGCACCAACTGGTACAGATGGCACAAAAAATGGAACCTACTTTAAACACGCGTCCATGAGATAGGCACCTGAAAAAGAAAAACACAACTAGCGGCCCACAAATAAGGTTTACAGCTGCACCACCATCTAACTTCTCTTCTTTTTCCTGAATTTCAAATGATCATGAGGTTAATAGTTAATACCTTCATGAAACAATAATATGAAACGAAATGCAGATGGTACGTGTATTTTACTAACTAGGCTTACCATATATATGATTAATTTATTGAGTAATTAATAATATTTTTTGATGAAATTGAGTAATTAATAATATAAAATGGGTAATCTAAATTTCAATTCTAAACGTTGAGATCACAGATATATGTAATCATTGCTCCAATTAAAAACAATTAAACAATTCATATCACTTTTTTTGAAGAGCCCCTACCACACCTTCATATTTGATTGATCTTAAACCTTCTGACATCACAAGTCAATATCAACATCTTCCAGAATGTCATTTCTCTGTATGTAGGGTTTTGTATCCCTCTTAATTCAATAAAATCTTGGATTTGAATGCATTGTAAAAATTCCTTGGATTTGACCATCAGAAAGTCTCCTCTCCCCGCAAGTTGGGAGTTTGTTTTCGAATTCCCTTTTCGTTATAAACCAATTAACAGGCAGTCAAGTCAAAGGTACCAAGTCAAAGATACGAATTTTATCAAAAATAAAAAAAGTAAAGAATACGAAAAACGAAAATTTTATGCTCACATTCCTATCTAGTTGATATTGAATAATGTTAAAGCCGTCAGTCTTCGTTTTCGGTTTCATTGCGTGTTTTCTCTCACACACGTTTACGGGTATATTGAATGGTATTCAACCATGTCCGTATATAATAGTTGCATTAGCCTGTAAGAGCCTTCAATTTGTTTCTGTTTTGGGTACAATTATCAAATCCCAAAATGGCTTTCCCTTTCATTACCGGTAAAACAATTATAAAAAGTTTTCCTCCTCTTTCCCATACTCATCTTCTTTCTTCTCTCACTCTCTAATGGAGATGAAGCTGCTAACACGACTAACGAAGTTACAAACATCGGTGCCATCATTGATGTCAGTTCTCGAATCGGGAAAGAAGAGAAAATAGCCATGGAAATTGCTGCTGAAAACTTCAACAACAATCATTCAAAGACTCACAAGCTGTTTCTCTTTTTCCAGGACCCCGGGCAAGACCCCCTTCAAGTTGTTTCAGCTGGTTAGTTAACTTTATTATAATTATTATGTAGGCTGCACAGGTACCACCTAATATGAACATACATTCACAAATTAAGGACATCAACTATATGAATTACCTAAACAAGAATTCTTGAACAACGAACAATCAGAGCTAGTACTTACTACTCACTACATCAAAAAAATTTCCATTAATGAAAGATGTAAATCCGTTAGAAAATAAAAAATACTCATTTCGAATGAAATGGTTGTAGCTATCTATTACAATAACGAATTATTGGTTTAACTAAATAACAAAATAAAATAGAGACCTTTCTCTTAGTCTCTAGGTCAACGGATCTTCTCAATGTTCACAGATGTCCACATTTCAGGTGGTGTGTACGGGCACGTATCGCTGCTATTCCCATATTATTATGATGATGATTTTGACAGGTTTTTGGATTAATACTAACTATGTAGTTTCTTATTTTTGGTACAGCTGATGAACTTATTAAAGAAAAGAAAGTGCAAGTGATTCTTGGCATGAACAAGTGGGAGGAAGCAGCATTAGTAGCTGCTGTTGGAAACAAGGCCAATGTTCCTGTTATTTCATTCGCAGCTCCTGCTATAACCCCACCAATGATGCAACAACGTTGGCCTTTCTTGATTCAAATGGCTAACAATGATTCTGCTCACATAGAATGCATTGCGGATATTGTTCGTGCCTACAATTGGAAAAGGGTTATAGCAGTATATGAAGATGATGCATATGGCAGTGACTCAGGGATGTTAAGTCTTCTATCTGGGGCTCTTCAGAAGTTTGATTCGGAGATTGAGTACTGTTTTCTTCTTCCACCGGTTTCTTCTCTCTCAAATGCAGGAGGGTTTGTTCTTGATAAGCTGCTGGAACTGCAAAAAAACACACAATCTCGGGTTTTTATTGTTCTTCAGTCATCAATGCCAATGGTATCTCATTTGTTCAGAGAAGCTAAGAAAGTAGGACTTGTAGGGAGAGAGTCGGCTTGGATAATTCCAGAGAGTGTTACAAGTGTCCTGGACTCTGTTAACAACTCTGTTATTTCCTCTATGGAAGGTGCTTTAGGAATCAAGACTTACTATTCTAATAGTACTAGTTCTTATAAAGATTTCTATACCCTATTCACAAAAACCTTCCAAACCAAGTATCCCGAGGAACATAACCCCGAACCAGGAATTTATGCTCTAAGAGCATATGATAGCATTATGACAATTTCACAGGCCATAGAGAGAACAATTAGTAACATAAGTAGGAGTAGCCCAAAAAAGTTTTTAGAAAATATATTATCAAGCAATTTCTTTGGTTTAACCGGCCAAATAAGTTTTGAAGCGGGAAAGCTGCCACAAACTCCTATATTGAGGATAATCAATGTTGTAGCGAAAGGGATACGTTCAATTAGACTTTTGGACACCAGAGTCTGGGTTCTCTGAAAACCTTGTGAATGAATAAAAGTACAGAGAAAATTGTAGGACGTCTACCTGGTCCAGTAATTTGGCCGGGATCTATAAGATCTCCAAAGGGTTGGGCAATGCCTACTGAACAAAAGCCATTGATAATTGGGGTACCAGGTAGAACTTCGTTTGAGAAGTTTGTAAAAGTTGATTATAGCCAGACCCCTTTCAAATATGATGGTTGGTGCATTGAAGTTTTCGAAAAGGTGAGGGAAAATTTGTCTTATTCTCTGCCGTATAAATTCGTGCCCTACGATGGCAACTATCCCGATCTTGTTTATAATGTCTACAATAAGGTAACAACTCTAGCTTCACCATTCAGTTTTTTGAATCTATTTGTTAATGTTCATTTGTTGCATGACACAAAATTAATAATCTTTCACATTAATTTCTCATATATTTTTTTATATGTTCACTTATATACCCACCTAGCAAAAAGTGGCTTCGGATCTAATATTTAATATAAATGAATTTCAATGCAATAGTTGTGTTGAGGCCCTTTTGATAAAACCAAGTTCTAATTGTTGGTTGTTTGCTGATGTTATTGTGGAATGCCTGGAGTTAGCTAAAAAGGCTTTGAGTTTTGTGTATTTTCTTGGACTCCTAGGCTTTGTAATATGGCATCCCATGTGCTTAGCAAATGGGCATTTCATAATACTTTTGTGGGTTGGCTCCCCCTCCCTGGTCCTGCGGCTTTTTGTGATGCCGTGAGGGTGGATGCTGCCTAGTATTTATTCTCTTGTATTTGTTTCTTCTGGTTCTATATATAATCCGTTTCATAAAAAATGCAATAGACCAACACCAAACATTTGGTTGCTTTTCAAGAGCAAGTAGTTAAGCAATAAATGTAAATTCTCTCTGGTCTCCATCTTGCATAGAAGAGAGAAGTCAAATTTCCCACAGGTCAAATTTGTACAATGCTACATTAGCAAGAAAAGTGAGTATTGAGGAGATGAAATTTATACAGAATTGTCTTCTGTTATTGGTTTCTAACTTGCACTTCAAGAACACTTCCATAAATTCTCTCCGGTCTCCATCTTGCATAGAAGAGAGAAGTCAAATTTCCTATAGGTCAAATTTGTACAATGCTACAGTAGCAAGAAAAGTGAATATTGAGGTGATGAAATTTATACAGAATTGTCTTCTGTTATTGGTTTCTAACTTGCACTTCAAGAACACTTCCGTAGGATTTTTGTGATAGTTCGTCATCTATGACTAAAATAAGTTGTATATGACTTTTTTCATTTGTTCATTGTTTTCTTTAATTTCTTGGCTATGAACTTGTTACTGATAATGACTATGCTTGTCATGTACTTACCAAAAACAACGGAAGACTTATGATGCTGTTGTTGGAGATATCACCATATTAGCCAACCGTACACAATCTGTGCAATTTACTCAGCCATATGCCGCGTCAGGGTTGTCCATGGTAGTTCCTGCAAAACCTGAAGGGTCACCGTGGATTGTTCTTTAAGCCTTTCACCTGGAATATGTGGGGGGCGACCGGTATCATCTTGATTTACACAATGCTTATAGTTTGGTTCTTGGAGCATCAATTTAATCCTGCATTTAGTGGCCCATTGAAGAATCAGATTGGTTCCACACTTTGGTTCACATTCTCCACTCTATTCTCTGCTCAAAGTAAGTACCTATGTCTATAATCTTCTCTTTTTTTCTTTTGTGAGCATCGATGTCAATGATCAAAATAAGTACTCTATGACACTTAGCAATTAGCACAAGCTCAATATCAAGTCTCCCAAACTCCATAGCAATAACCAGCTTCCAGACTGCCTCATTCTAGTGTACTGTTAAGGATCATCTTTATTTGAAATTGATCAATTTCATGATTTAGATTAAATATTACAAATCTAAATAGTGTACAGACTGCTATGCCATTTAATTTTTAAATGACGGTGACAATTTGTACATTATTAGATTAGAAAATAAAATCTTAACTGTAAAATAAACTATATCGTTTGAAATGGAGAGGATCCTGTTGTTTGAGACCTAGTACTTTGCAGTTAGTGGGAGTCAAAGAGGTAGGTTTAAGCTTGAGGTTTAGAATGCTAGAATATCCGAAAGGTTGCAGCTGATATTTGAGTGGAAAATATACTTGTGTGAATAAAAAATATTGCATTTGATGCAAGAATTTGCTTACAACATAAATAAAATAATGCCAATATTAAACTATATGGGGAATGATTCCACACTGCCTTATGTGGGTGATATGGAGTGAACGAAATGCTCGAACTTTTGAAGATTTAGAAAAGCCGACTCAGGAACTTAAACAATGCTTTCTTTCTATGTTATTGGAATGGGTCAATGCTTCAGACATTTCCCATTTCGTTTCCTTGTATGAGCTGATCAACTTCTGTCAGCTCACCATGTAATTGGTACCTACTGTACACGCTTTGTGTACATGGGTGATTTTTATTTAATGAATCATTACTTATCAAAAAAAAGAAAAAATTAATGCCAATATTACAAAATGGATTGACCCTTGTAGGATCAATTAAGTTCATCTTATTGTGATATTGCTATCTAATGAACAGGAGCCCCAAAGATAAAGACTAATTAAACACAGGCAAGATGAAATTTCTAATGAATGCTGATGAATGGAATCCATATTTGCAGGTGAGAAAGTTTATAGCAACCTCACTCGAGTGGTGGTGGTAGTTTGGCTTTTTGTTGTGTTGATCTTAACCTCAAGCTACACTGCTAGTCTGTCTTCAATGCTCACCGTGCTACGACTACAACCAGTTGAAGATATCGAGTGGCTAAAGAGCAGCAACTCAAAAGTTGGTTGTGATGGTGATTCATTTGTAATGTCTTACCTGCAGAATGTGCTTGGGTTTAATCCATCGAACATCATTAAAGTTACAACTGAATCTGATTATAAAGGACATTTCGAAAACAAAAGCATAGCTGCTGCCTTTTTGGAACTTCCATATGAGAAAGTTTTCATCAACAAGTATTGCAAGGGATACACTACCTCCGCAGCAACCTATAGATTTGGAGGATTTGGCTTTGTGAGTAGTAACTACACCTTTTAGCTTTCAGTTTCCAATTTTGTTGAGAGTCCTCTTAAAGCCTTAAGCTAGTTCATTTTTTTCAAAGAAGTCTTGCATGTTTCAAGAGAATGGTTTTAAAAAAATGACTTCTTTTTATCTAGTAGGAATCACATCTTATGGTATCTTTTCCTCCATGCAGGTATTCCAGAAAGGCTCGCCAATAGCTAGGGATTTTTCAGAAGCCATTCTAAGGCTATCAGAAGCTGGTATCCTAGAAGATTTGGAACAGAAATGTTTGACTCCATCACGTGAGTGTTTAACAGAAACATCCACTAATACAGAACCTTTGAGCTTCCAAAACTTCTGGGGTCTTTATCTTATATCTGGTGTCACTTCTGCTATTTGTTTACTACTATCATTAATTCGATTAATAAAGAATTATAAACATAATCAAAAGGCAGACCAAGGCAGTTCAACTCCTAGCCCTACAAGTGTTTGGAACAAAGCGGTTGGACTTGCAAAATACTTTTATAATGGAGAGATCAGTACTGCTCTAGAGAGGGCTCCAAGTTTATCTCACACGCCAGATTTAGAAGATCATTGGAGTTCTTCAAGATGGGAAGAAGTGAGCACTTCTGACATTCCGGACAATATTATTCAGGCCTCCCCACCTGCTGAGATTGAATTGTCATCTTCTTGAAAACTCCAAGTAGGAAAGTTATGGCTAGAAGAAGTTCCGAATTTCAAGGAAAAACCAATCCCAAATCTCATGTAAAGAGTTAGTTTAATCTTAACGGTTAATGATTTTATTTTCTAGATTAATTAGTCTGTATACTTCTAGATTTGTAATATTTAATCTGTACTATAAAATGGATCCATTTCAAATGGAAGAGATCCCGAAAATTTTACCGTAGGAGAATACATTTTTTATTTTTTGGGGAGGAGAAATCTCCATGATGTAATTTGAATCCCTTTGAACATACTCAAGGGCATTTTTTTTTATATGTTTTTATATCATTCATGAAATTTAGAAAAGCACAAAGATGTCTCAAGGCTTATTGTTTTCAATGGCTTCCCCCTCATGTTCCTAAAAAATTGTATGTGTGAAGTCACAAAAATCAAGTGGACATGCATTTTAGTCTTGAAATCCAAAGCAATCTCATAGACCAACATCTTGAATGGGAGCTTCCTGGTCATGGGTTCGATACTTTTCTGATATTTGTAGATTTCTATACGTCATATAACACACTTAATTAGCATGGAACATTAAAAGAAAACTCTCAAAAACTTGAAAAAGATGATAAACAAATATCTATGGGGTCCTTGACCCCTAGTAGTCGAGGTTGATTTGCGAGCAGTTTCAAGAACATTCACAACAAAGTTTTGTTTTCAGAAAATAGAAACAACAAATGGGAAAACAATTAGAATTAAAATAAAAAAAAATTGTAAGTGTAATTTTATTTTATATTTATTAACTTAGTAAAAAAAAGTTAGTATCTTAGTTTTTTAATAAAGGAAAATCACTATATTAAGGAAAGAAATCAAAAACATCTCATATGATTTATTTGCAATTCTTTTCATAGTTGTAGCTTTTGATTTAGACAAAATTTTATAGAGAGAATTTATAAAAATTTAAAATGGTTTAAATTATTTCCATTTCATACTTTTTGACAATATTCTAATTTAAATAATTTTTTATTTGCATTAAAATTCTTGATACATGATAATTCTTTTTGTTATTGTATCTTTTGATTCATTTACTTAATAAACTAAACCTAATCTTTTGTAAGTGACTAGAATAAAGATCAAATGGTCAAATATTTATATAAAAAAACATATTATTGAGCTATAGAAATTTCAAGAGCTAATATTTTATTAAGTATTCTTTATATATATAGTTATACATTTTATTAAGCATGAAGGAACAGCTTTCCAAATTTCCCCATTGCTTCTCTTGCCAAAACATCCCTTCCAACAAGATAACTGCAACACGGAATACGACAATACCGAGGAAACACCAAACAAGCTAAAAGCCCAAGACCCAATTCCTAAGCCACCACACAGTGTAGAAAAAGATGAGTCACTCTCTCCATGCATATGAAACCTCTCTCCCTTGCTTCCTTAATGAATCTTTCCTAACAGATTCCAATAAATGCAAGGAAAAGAATTCCCTCCCCCCATTTTTGTATGCTAGATAATTCACCACCTTAGCATCTCCAAAAATTGTCCCTTACCTCTCTATTAGGAAATTTTTGTAGATTACCACCTTAGCATCTTTGTCCCTAACAATTAGGAAAAGATATCTCTCCTTAGGAGCCAATCTTCGATGCATAAGATTTCACCATAAAAAACATTGCTCTGAGCAGGATGCCATTCTATCCAGTTATCTGCATCTCTTCCAACCTTGGAAGAGCAGAGAAGATCAAAAAAAGATTGCAATGTCTCCAATTCCCAATCCTGGATAGGCCTGTTAACCGTGATATCCCAAAACATGACCCCATTGCTCCCTTTCCTAGGATCACCCACCAAAGCCGCTTTGTATTTTTATTTCTTGATTTTGTTTTATATTTTGTTTGGGCTCTCCTTTGTATACTTCACGTGTACTAGGGTTGCTCCCCTTTTACCCTTTTTAAGGAATTTTTAATACTTATATAAAAAAAATTGATATACAGAGGTAAATGTGATGGCAATGCAAGTTAAGTCAACTTGATCTTTATGACTTTTGAAACTAATATAAGTGTCTATAACTTCCGTTTAATTCCAAGGCGATGACCCAGTTGGATCATGTTGTTTTAATCAAACACCTTACATTTTTTTTTTTTATTACTGCAAATATAGATTGTTTTCAGCTTAGGCTACAAAACCCAATCATAATGTCAGAGGAACACTGCAAAGTGTAAACTTCCCAGTTCTGCAAAAGAACTTTGACTCTTTTTTTTTGTTTTGTTTTTTTTATAACAAAAGAATTTGATTATGAAATGCAAATCAAACACAAATTCTGGTGCCTCAGAAAGAACTTCCCCATATGCCAAAACTAGAAGCATGGAAACAGCAACCAAACAAAGAAAGTATGGAATCTAACTTCACTCAAAGGCTTAGAAGAAACCTTGTTTGGAAGAAAGCAGACATTGATTTTGCTTCAATTGTAGCAAAGGAAATAATCAAGACGCAGCTCAGGTCGACGCCGTTGAATCTGGAATTAATTAACAATCAAATGTATGAAAGGTTATGAACTCAAAGGAAAAAGGAAAATTTTACACTTTTTAGTTTTCCAAATTCCCTCCAGTACCTTTTTTAGTAGGCCAAGTAATATGTCAGTTGAAATGGACCTTTCATGAGCCTCATCAACCATTATAACACTGAAACAGTAGTGAAATTTAAGGGGGACATGTTATGGAATAATAATAAATAATACAACAACAAATATTTAAAAAAAAAAAAATACAATTATAGTTGTGCTGAATGATAGTATAACTCTCTAAAACAATGATGCATGTGCTTTCGCAGACCAGCTAAAAATGACCAACATAAGTTAGTCTTCAAAACCATGAGTTTCTGACAACACCAATACAGAGGGAACAAAGGAATGGAAGTAGATAGAGTTACAGGATAGGCTTAAATCATGAAAGAGCACAACAAACATTTATAGAACTGTAATCAATACCTATACTTGGTCAAAAGAGGATCGTCCATCATTTCCCTCAGTAACACCCCATCCGTTAGAAACTTGATCATGGTTGTACTTTGTGCTGCCAAAACAGGGAAATTCTCAGCATTCATGACAAGGAACTAAAGAACAACAAAAGCTGTTGCACAAATTCTAATTTATTAGACCATAAAATTTTCTAATAATCATATGATATGTGCATGATGCAGCATTCTGATGTAGAATATGTCCTTATCACAATAGAAGATAATCCAATAAAAGAATTAGTGAGAGCTTGAAAAGAAAGTAAAAGGTCTCACTGTATTAGTAAGATCTTCAAATCGAATTGTGTAGCCAACTTCCTCTCCAAGCTTGACCCCCATCTCTTCGGCCACCCTTGCAGCAACTGCCTATGCAGCAATACAGCTAATATTTATAAGAAAAATATTACAATGAAATACATATATATATATATATATATATATATATATATATATATATCTGATAAGAAAAATCAAACTTGGGCATTTGAGATTTCCAACAGAATCAATAGCATTATAGAAAGCTTTATATTTTTCACCCATAAAAGGAATACAATTGATATTTAGAATCACCAAAACAAATCAATTACCCCATGTCTACATCTCAAAACTGATAAGAAAAAAACCACCCCATATGGTTAAAACTGATACATCTAAATTGTTTTAACCTTCATTCAGACACAGAGTGATTGAGAAAAAGTGAAATCAAAAGAATCTACATTGATGTTATATGTTCAAATTAGCAAGTTTCAATTTAATTACAAATAATAAACTTTCTTTGAATTCTGAATTCTAAATTACCTTTCTTCTTGAATTTGGTGAAAAAGCTGCAGTACGCATCACGTTCCTATCCTTTGTTTTTTTATTGTTAAGTTACACACGCACCAAATGGATCTTCCCACAACCATACCCTCCACCTGAACTTATAAGGGACGGAGGTGACAATTGACAGAGCTTTGGCATCACCTACCCTATCCTATATAGCCCATCAAAGTTACTTTGTTATCTCCCACCAGATGAAGCAAAAAGATTAAAGGCTTCATGCTTCGCCATACTTTCTCCCCCTGCTCTACAAGGATGTCTTTTTACACACTATGCCCACTACACTCCCTAATTAGAATTCACCCGCACAAATAATATAAATTTTTCTCAACAGAGCTACGATTTGTTGTTTTCATTTCTCATTGATGAATATCTCATTTCTCATTTCTCATTCAAACTGTTTGGTGTAAATAATATAAGCTTAAGAAAAACCCATAGTTATTTGGATACTTTAAATCTTTGCATAAGTCTTAAATACTCCTAGATGAATCGATGTGTACAGAATTTAATCACCAGGAAGAAAATTCTTGATTCCTTAAATTTCCTTGGAATACAAATTATCGAACCTAGGTCCAGCATAACCATCCCAGCTTATCTTAGTATCAATTATGACTAAACAAACAATGCAAACGGACCACCACACTCGCAGCCCTAACCATAACCGCAAACAGAACGCTGAACCGCACACTTTAGCTTGACAACAAGTGAAATGCACATCTTTCCTACCCTCTTGTATACTAACACCAACACTCTTCAATTAATCATATAATCAAATTAATCAATCTTATAAAATAAAAATAAAATAAAAAGCAAAACAAGTTGAATCACCTGGACAGCCAGACGCCTTGGTTGAGTGCAAGCGATTAAACGCCCACCATCAGCCCAGCCTGCTTCTTTGAGATACTGCAATTTCGCAAATAAGTTTAACATTTGATTTGAATTTGCATTAATAATAACAGTAATATAAAAAGCAAAGGCAATGAAAGTGAACCTGAGGAATCTGAGTGGTCTTGCCGCTACAGTCTCGCCAGATGATTGTAGTAGCGTGAGTCCAACCAAGTAGGATAGCGGTGCGGTTCACGGGAAGCCTTTTTGCTTTTCCATACTTCCATACCCGAATCCAGAGGGAAGAGGAAGAGGCAGCGGCGGAGAAGAAGAGGACTCCGCCTTCTTCGTCATAATGCGAGGCTTCTCGGTCCCGGGCTTCCAAACTGCGACATTTTTGTTCTTGCTTTTGCTTCGCTGCTCTACTCTTTTTGGAAGCTCTGAGCGAGTTCAGTCAAGCTGAGTGCGCGAAAGATCGATCAGTTGGAAGGAAAAGGGGCAAGATCGGGTTATGGGCCGTCTCGGGTTGGAGCGGGTCAAAACCAAAGCTGGCCCGGTTTTATAAGCAACCCTGAACAAGCCCAAGGGATTTTCTTTTTTCTTTTGGAGGGTTAATTTAAGTTCTTGAATAAAGTTGAATTCTAAAATTATAAAAGAGATTATTCTCTTCAATATTATTACCGTCTAGTATCTTTCAATAATACTTGTAATTGTCGAAAGATATTTTGTGTGGATGTAAGAAATGCTTATATCTAATATATAATAGTAAATTTATTTGATACTGGAATCTGTTTTCTACTAAAAGACAATTGTTTATATGCCAAAAGTAAAATTGTGCAATCTGGTAATAATGACTTATAAAAATATTATATATGGAGAAATAGATTTGTACAATTCAAAATGTAAGATTAAAATTATGTAATGACTTGAAAATTCTTTTTTTAAAAGTATGTTAGAAGAGAATTAGGAACATTTTGTGAACATGGGTATCCCCCCAACTTAAAAAGGGTATAGCACCATCTAGGCATAAAAGAAAGCAGTATAAGAATTACAAGAATCAGGCTAGAATAACTATAAAGTACAAAAAGTATAGAGACCTTCGCAAAAATAAGAAACAAGATCATAAGCCTTATAAACATAATAAGAAAACAACATATAATTACCAGTAGGTTATAACTTATAAGAGTGGGACATTAGGACATCTTGCAAGGAATTGTAGAGTTAAGAATAAAGCAAATGAGTTGGATATCAGTAAATAATTAAAAAAAAAATACAAATATATATTATCATAATTGGATAATGAATCACAACATTCAAGAGAATTATTTCAAATAATGGATGGTTCTTCATATGATACTTTATCAGATTTCAGTAAAAGTGAAGTAGACTCATGTATAAAATGGCAAGTTATGGTTGGAGTAACATTACTTTCACATTAACCCTACTAATAACACCATTTCATAGATTGGATCCTTACTCTTGATTCTAGAAGATTATTTCAATTAAGCAAAGGTCCCTGAGGATTTCAAGGTACAATTTATATCAAGTAAGCTTTGAGCGCAACACAAAAGGTTGGTGAAATGGTATAGAGGTACTTTCAGAATGTGAAGATTTAAACCTATAATTTTTTCTTGGCCAAGAATGAAGAAGATGATGGCAAAATTTTTCTTCTTGTGTGATTTTGATGAAATATTATTTCAATAGTCACAATTGTTGGGGAATAAATTCATATAGTACCAATAATGAGTTTGAAGTAGGTATACGTGAAAAGTGGGCTAAGTAAAATATAAAATTGATTTTTAGCTAGGATTTAACTAAAATTTTAGATAAGCTGGTGTGAATGTTTTAAACATATGAAAATGCTGAACGTGTAATAAAACATTCCATATTATATGATTAATTTATTGAGTATTTAGTAATATAACATGGGTCACATTAATCTAATAAATTTCAATTATAAACGTTGACATCACCGATATATGTAATCATTGCTCCAATTAAAAGCAATTAAACAATTCATATGTATTGACTTAGACATCACAAGAAAAGATCAACATCATTTAGAAAAAAGAAAAAAGACTAGATCAACATCTTCCAGAATGCATTGTAAAAATTCCTTGGATTTGACCATCAGAAAGTCTCCTCTCCCCGCAAGTTATGAGATTTTCGAACTCCCTTTTCCTTATAAACCAATTAACAGGCAGTCAAGTCAAAGCCTCAAAGGTACAAAGTAAAAGACACGAAAAACGAAAATTTTATGCTGACATTCCTATTTAGCTGATATTGAATAATGTTAAAAGCCGTCAGTCTTTGTTTTCGGTTTCGTTGCGTGTTTTCTCTCACACACGTTTACGGCTATGTTGAATGGTATTCAACCATGTCCGTATATAAGAGCCTTCAATTTGTTTCTGTTTTGGGTAGGATTATCAGATCCCAAAATGGCTTTCCCTTTCATTATCGGTAAAACAATTATAAATTTTTTCTTCCTCTTTTCCATACTCATCTTCTTTCTTTTCTCACTCTCTAATGGAGATGAAGCTGCTAACACGACTAACGAAGTTACAAACATCGGTGCCATCATTGATGTCAGTTCTCGAATCGGGAAAGAAGAGAAAATAGCCATGGAAATTGCTGCTGAAAACTTCAACAACAATCATTCAAAGACTCACAAGCTGTTTATCTATTTCCAGGACCCCGGGCAAGACCCCCTTCAAGTTGTTTCAGCTGGTTAGTTAACTTTATTATAATTATTATGTAGTGCTGCACAGGCACCACCACCTAATATGAAACATACATCTACAAATTATGGACATCAACTATATGAACTACTTAAACAAGAATTCTTGAACAACGAACAACCAGAGCTAGTACTTACTACTCACTACTAAATCAAAAAAATTTCCATTTAATGAAAGATGTAAATCCGTTAGACAAATAAAAAATACGCATGTCGAATGAAATGGTTGTAGCTATCTATTACAATAACGAATTATTGGTTTAACTAAATAACAAAATAAAATAGAGACCTTTCTCTTAGTCTCTAGGTCGACGGATCTTCTCAATGTTCACAGATGTCCACATTTCAGGTGGTGTGTACGGGCACGTATCGCTGCCCTGCCCGTATTATTATGATGATGATTTTGACAGGTTTTTGGATTAATACTAACTATGTAGTTTCTTATTTTTGGTACAGCTGATGAACTTATTAAAGAAAAGAAAGTGCAAGTGATTCTTGGCATGAACAAGTGGGAGGAAGCAGCATTAGTAGCTGCTGTTGGAAACAAGGCCAATGTTCCTGTTATTTCATTCGCAGCTCCTGCTATAACCCCACCAATGATGCAACAACGTTGGCCTTTCTTGATTCAAATGGCTAACAATGATTCTGCTCACATAGAATGCATTGCGGAAATTGTTCGTGCCTACAATTGGAAAAGGGTTATAGCAGTATATGAAGATGATTCATATGGCAGTGACTCAGGGATGTTAAGTCTTCTATCTGAGGCTCTTCAGAAGTTTGATTCGGAGATTGAGTACTGTTTTCTTCTTCCACCGGTTTCTTCTCTCTCAAATGCAGGAGGGTTTGTTCTTGATAAGCTGCTGGAACTGCAAAAAAACACACAATCTCGGGTTTTTATTGTTCTTCAGTCATCAATGCCAATGGTATCTCATTTGTTCAGAGAAGCTAAGAAAGTAGGACTTGTAGGGAGAGAGTCGGCTTGGATAATTCCAGAGAGTGTTACAGGTGTCTTGGACTCTGTTAACAACTCTGTTATTTCCTCTATGGAAGGTGCTTTAGGAATCAAGACCTACTATTCTAATAGTACTAGTTCTTATAAAGATTTTTATACCCTATTCACAAAAAACTTCCAAACCAAGTATCCCGAGGAACATAACCCCGAACCGGGAATTTATGCTCTAAGAGCATATGATAGCATTATGACAATTTCACAGGCCATAGAGAGAACTATTAGTGACACAAGTAGCCCAAAAATGTTGTTAGAAAATATTCTATCAAGCAATTTCTCTGGTTTAGCTGGCCAAATACGTTTCGAAGCTGGAAAGCTGCCACAAACTCCCATATTGAGGATAATCAATGTTGTAGGGAAGGGATATGAGCAATTAGACTTTTGGACACCAGAGTCTGGGTTCTCAGAAAGCCTTGTGATGAACAAAAGTACTGAGAAAATTGTAGGACGTCTACCTGGTCCAGTAATTTGGCCGGGATCTATAAGATCTCCAAAGGGTTGGGCAATGCCTACTGAACAAAAGAAATTGAAAATTGGAGTACCAGGTAAAACTTCATTCCAGAAGTTTGTAAAGGTTGATTATGGCCAGACCCCTTACACATATGATGGTTGGTGCATTGACGTTTTCAAAGCAGTTCTTGGCAATTTGTCCTATTATCTTCCGTATGAATTCATTCCCCACGAGAACGGCTATCAAGAGCTGGTTGATCATGTCTACGACAAGGTAACAACTCTAGCTTTACCATTCAGTTTCTTGAATCTATTTGTTAGTGTTCATTTGTTGCATGACACAAAATAAACAATCTTTCACATTAATTTCTCAATTTTTTTTTATATGTTCACTTATATACCCACCTAGCAAAAAGTGCATTTGGATCTGATATTTAGTATGAACAAATTCAATTCAATAGACCACCACCAACATTTGGTTTAAGCAATAAATGTAAATTCTTTCCAGTCTCCTTCTTGAATAGAAGAGAGAAGTCAAATTTCCTAGTGGTCAAATTTGGACAATGCTACTATAGCAAGTAAAGTGAGTATTGAAGAGATGAAATTTTAACAGAATTGTCTTCTGTTATTGGTTTCTCAAAGCTTTGAAACTTCTCATTTCTAAGTTGCACTTCAAGAACACTTCCTTAAGACATTTGTGATAGTTCTTCTACGTTTGAATCTATGACTAAAATAAGATGTATATGACTTTTTTCATTTGTTTATTGTTTTCTTTATTTTCTTGGTTATGAACTTGTTACTGATGATGACTATGCTTGTCATGTACGTACCAAAAACAATGAAAGACTTTCGATGCTGTTGTTGGAGATATCACCATATTAGCCAACCGTACACAATATGTGCAATTTACTCAGCCATATGCCGAGTCAGGGTTGTCCATGGTAGTTCCTGCAAAACCTGAAGGGTCAGCATGGATGTTCTTTAAGCCTTTCACCTGGAATATGTGGGGGGCGACCGGTATCATCTTGATTTACACAATGCTTATAGTTTGGTTCTTGGAGCATCAATATAATCCTGCATTTAGTGGCCCATTGAAGAATCAGATTGGTACCACACTTTGGTTCACATTCTCCACTCTGTTCTTTGCTCACAGTAAGTACCTATGTCTATAATCTTCTCTTTTTTCTTTTATGAATTATGAGCATCGATGTCTATGATCATGATAAGTACTCTACGACACTTAGCAATTAGCACAAGCTCAATATCAAGTCTCCCAAACTCTTTAGCAACAACCAGCTTCCAGACTGCCTCATTGTAGTGTACTGTTAAGGATTATCTTTATTTGAAATTGATCCATTTCAGGATTTAGATTAAATATTATAAATCTAAACAGTGTATAGACTTGCCATGCCATTTAATTTTTAAATGACGTGACAGTTTGTACATTATTAGATTCAGGAAATAAAATCTTAACTGTAAAATAAACTATATCTGTTGAAATAGAGAGGATCCTGTTGTTTGAGACCTAGTACTTTGCAGTTAGTGGGAGTCAAAGAGGTAGGTTTAAGCTTGAGGTTTAGAATGCAAGAATATCTGAAAGGTTGCAGCTGATATTTGAGTGGAAAATATACTTGTGTGGAATAAAAAATATTGCATTTGATGCAAGAATTTGCTTACAACATAACTAAAATGATGCCAATATTACAAAATGGATTGACCCTTGTAGGATCAATTAGGTTCATCTTATTGTGATATTGCCATCTAATGAACAGGAGCCCCAAAGATAAAGACTAATTAAACACAGGCAAGATGAAATTTCTAATGAATGCTAATGAATGGAATCCACATTTGCAGGTGAGAAAGTTTATAGCAACCTCACTCGAGTGGTGGTGGTAGTTTGGCTTTTTGTTGTGTTGATCTTAACCTCAAGCTACACTGCTAGTCTGTCTTCAATGCTCACCGTGCTACGACTACAACCAGTTGAAGATATCGAGTGGCTAAAGAGCAGCAACTCAAAAGTTGGTTGTGATGGTGATTCATTTGTAATGTCTTACCTGCAGAATGTGCTTGGGTTTAATCCATCAAACATCATTAAAGTTACAACTGAATCTGATTATAAAGGACATTTCGAAAACAAAAGCATAGCTGCTGCCTTTTTTGAACTTCCATATGAGAAAGTTTTCATCAACAAGTATTGCAAGGGATACACTACCTCCGCAGCAACCTATAGATTTGGAGGATTTGGCTTTGTGAGTAGTAACTACACCTTTTAGCTTTCAGTTTCCAATTTTGTTGAGAATCCCTTAAAGCCTTAAGCTAGTTCATTTTTTTCAAAGAAGTCTTGCATTTTTTCAGAGAATGGTTTTTAAAAAAATGACATTTTTTTATCTAGTAGGAATCACATCTTATGGTATCTTTTTCTCCATGCAGGTATTCCAGAAAGGCTCGCCAATAGCTAGGGATTTTTCACAAGCCATTCTAAGGCTATCAGAAGCTGGTATCCTAAAAGAGTTGGAAGAGAAATGGTTGACTCCATCACGTGAGTGTTTAACAGAAACACCCACTAATACAGAACCTTTGAGCTTCCAAAACTTCTGGGGTCTCTATCTTATATCTGGTGTCACTTCTGCTATTTGTTTACTACTATCATTAATTCGATTAATAAAGAATTATAAACATAATCAAAAGGCAGACCAAGGCAATGCAACTCCTAGCCCTACAAGTTTTTGGAACAAAGCTGTTGGACTTGCGAAATACTATTATAATGGAGAGATCAGTACTGCTCTAGAGAGGGCTCCAAGTTTATCTCACACGCCAGATTTAGAAGATCATTGGAGTTCTTCAAGATGGGAAGAATTGAGCACTTCCGACATTCCGAACAATATTATTCAGGCCTCCCCACCTGCTGAGATTGAATTGTCATCTTCTTGAAAACTCCAAGTAGGAAAGGTATGGCTAGAAGAAGTTCCGAATTTCAAGGAAAAACTAATCCCAAATCTCATGTAAAGAGTTAGTTTAATCTTAACGGTTAATGATTTTATTTTCTAGATTAATTAGTCTGTATACTTCTAGATTTGTAATATTTAATCTGTACTATAAAATGGATCCATTTCAAATGGAAGAGATCCGAAAATTTTACCGTAGGAGAATACATTTTTTATTTTTTGGGGAGGAGAAATCTCCATGATGTAATTTGAATCCCTTTGAACATACTCAAGGGCATTTTTTTTTATATGTTTTATATCATTCATGAAATTTAGAAAAGCACAAAGATGTCTCAAGGCTTATAGTTTTCAATGGCTTCCCCCTCATGTTCCTCAAAAATTGTATGTGTAGAAATATTGGGTAAAACATTACTTACTGTCACAAAAATCAAGTGGACATGCATTTTAGTGTTGAAATCCAAAGCAATCTCATAGACCAACATCTTGAATGGGAGGAGCTTCCTGGTCATGGTTCGGTACTTTTATGATATTTGTAGATTTCTAACACAATTAATTAGCATGAAGCATTAAAAGAAAACTCATAAAAACTTGAAAAAGACGGAAACAAATATCTATGGGGTCCTTTACCCCTAGTAGTCGAGGTTGATTTGCGAGCAGTTTCAAGAACATTCACAACAAAGTTTTGTTTTCAGAAAAATAGAAACAACAAATGGGAAAACAATTAGAATTAAAATAAAAAAAAATTGTAAGTGTAATTTTATTTTATATTTATTAACTTAGTAAAAAAAAGTTAGTATCTTAGTTTTTTAATAAAGGAAAATCACTATATTAAGGAAAGAAATCAAAAACATCTCATATGATTTATTTGCAATTCTTTTCATAGTTGTAGCTTTTGATTTAGACAAAATTTTATAGAGAGAATTTATAAAAATTTAAAATGGTTTAAATTATTTCCATTTCATACTTTTTGACAATATTCTAATTTAAATAATTTTTTATTTGCATTAAAATTCTTGATACATGATAATTCTTTTTGTTATTGTATCTTTTGATTCATTTACTTAATAAACTAAACCTAATCTTTTGTAAGTGACTAGAATAAAGATCAAATGGTCAAATATTTATATAAAAAAACATATTATTGAGCTATAGAAATTTCAAGAGCTAATATTTTATTAAGTATTCTTTATATATAGTTATACATTTTACTTTAAACATGTTATGAACAACAAATTTTATTAAATTAAAAACAAATAATTAAAATTAGTTAACCTCCCAAAAAAACAAAACCCTAGACCACTAATGGGCTCCACTTTCTACCAATTCCATTTTTTCCCATTTGACGGTCAAAAAATCCCACATCGCTTAAAATAAAATATGATCCAACGGTTCACAAATTTCACAATTTTTTTGTTTAATACAACTCAGCTTACACATTCAGCCACCTCTACGGCTCTACTACCCCACCAACTCACTGAGTTGTGCTTTCCTAACTTCACTCCTCCACTTCTTAGTTCTTATATTTTTCATTTCTTAGTTTTCGCTTTGCTCTAATTTGTAAAATTTCTCTTTCAATTTCAAACATGGCCATTACCTTCACAAACACCGAGCTAACCCGGGTTGTGGCCGGTCTAATCAGACCGTCTAATCAAAACCCCACCCCAATCCAACGGTACACAACGTTTGATAGGGTTTCCAATAATTTTCAGCCGTTGATCAGAGCAACGAGACAGAGTACAAGGAATAGCCGTAGCTGCGTGTTGTCGATGTCGAAGAACAGTACGAGTGAGAGTCTAACGTACAAGGAGGCTGGTGTGGATATAGATGCTGGCTCTGAACTCGTTCGTAGAATCGCTAAAATGGCACCGAATATCGGTGGCTTTGGAGGACTTTTTCCACTCGGTATATAGTTTTCTAATTATTGTTGATTCGAGTTTGATAACGTTTTTTTTTTATGCATGTGTATTTGAACTTTGAACTTTGAAGTCACTTAGAATTAACATGTTATTGTATTTTCCAAACAGGCCAAAAGAAGCTTTGTTTAGTACAAGTTGTGTTTTTGTTGCAATGTGATTGTTTGTAATTTTATAATAATTATTTTTTAAGGTTGTTGGAAAAGGAGGTTATAATTTTTATAATAATTCTATGGGTTTTCTTATGTAAGATGCTTATTATGTGAGAGCGGTGCGATAACTATACTTTTGTTTTTTATTTTGTGTGAATAAATTATGGAGTAATCGTCGGCTCGATTTTATTACTTGTGTTTAGTGTTCTTAAGTTAATTATTGAGCAGTGATGTGTAGTTTGAAGCAGCATGGCCAGGATTCCTAGTATTCATCCTCTTTAGCACTTTGGCGATTCCTAGTCAGGACTCTGTATTTTTGCTTTTAAATTACCCAAAAAAGTGGATTTTTTTCTTTATCTTTTAGATAGGTAGCTTAGACATAATGTAGTTAAATCATTTGGCCAATTATAGCCAGGAAGACTTTTTTTGTTTGTTTGTTGCTACCTGCTAGGTCGAAGAATAGAAAACTTGAGGATAGTTGCTGATTTTTGTCTTCATATAAGAAAATCTTATTGTCTGATGTTGGGAATGGTTGTTTTGGTTTTTAAAGTTTGCTAATCTAGTTCTCATGGACAGGCGATTCATACCTTGTTGCTGGTACGGATGGTGTGGGAACTAAACTTAAACTTGCATTTGAAACTGGAATCCATGAAACCATTGGGATTGATTTGGTAATATTTGATATCAATGTTGTTAAATTAATTTGTTATTTAGTATTCTTCTAATGCACTTTTTCTTGCTTCAGGTTGCGATGAGTGTCAATGACATCATTACTTCTGGAGCAAAACCATTGTTTTTCCTTGATTACTTTGCTACCAGCCACCTCGATGTTGACCTTGCTGAAAAGGTTTAATAAATGTGTACAATTGGACTAGGTTGAATAGGTTACTAAAATTGTATATGTGCAAGAAGCTCAAGCTAATATTATCTTTCTTTTTCTAATTTAGGTTATAAAAGGCATTGTAGATGGTTGCCAAACAATCTGATTGCGCTCTTTTAGGAGGAGAGGTATTTGCCTTTATTTTATTTATTTGCTTTTTCTTAGAAAATTTTACTTGTGCCAGTGAGTGGTCTCCATTTTATATATCATGTAGTAATAGGTCTTAAGGATAAGGGAGTTTAAGTACTATGAGTTTTAAGTATGTTACAAATTTCTACCAGCAGTGCAAAACAATGGGAGTGGCAGATCATGCATCTAATTGCTATAATTAATTTATTAAGCTGACATATTGTTAGTGTCCTTTTCACATTTATGGATCCCAAATGAGAGAGTAATTGAAATTAATCAGTTGAAATATTGCTGGCAGTTCTTGTGGTAACTGAAAGAGCTAAGTAGCCGTTTTTCTTGCTTTGTTATTTCATGCTTGTAGTTCAAGAGGTCAAGGGTTCAAGGGCTTGGCTGTGAAGTTCCCTTAGGAAAAAAAGGTTGCCCGGGGGGGGGGAGGGGTTTGAATAAGATAACAAATGGTTTAGCGTACTCAAACTTGTTATACCACTCAGAATACAATGGGTGTGTGGCCATGGCACATTTATGCAATTAGTTAATCATGAAAATAATATATTTTAACATATATGCAGCTTACTCAATTGGAACTTGCCTTTGTCCTGACTAGAGAAGAAATTAACTTAATACATGATTTTAGAGAAGTTTGATAACATTTAAAACTAGCATGGTCTTTTTTTTTTTCCTTCTCCATCCACCCTCTTATTTGTATTTAAATTAGAATTATTATACATATTCTTTAACCTCTAATGTATGTTTAATGGGGTTTAAATACTTTTCAGACTGCAGAGATGCCAGATTTTTATGCAAATGGTGAGTATGATCTCAGTGGTTTCGCTGTTGGCATTGTAAAAAAGGATTCAGTTATTGATGGGAGAGACATTGTGGCTGGAGATGTCCTTATTGGCCTGCCATCCAGTGGTGTTCATTCTAATGGATTCTCTCTAGTAAGAAGGTTAGTGTTGTTTTCTAAAAGTCTTTGCTATGCCATTATTTTGATAACATCAAATGAAAAGACTTCATGAAATAATTGAATTATTATTTTCTGATGTATTTCAATGCATGATGCATTAGTCTATGTCATATTCCCTACTAATATGTACTGCTCTATCTTCACAGGGTTGTGACTCGAAGTGGCCTTTCTCTGAAGGACAAACTTCCTGGTGAAGATGTTACATTAGGCGAAGCTTTGATGGCCCCAACTGTAATCTATGTTAAACAGGTGACTGATTGCTCTCCATTTCACATTAAAGAGCTCAATATTGTCTTGTCTAGGTTTACAAATGTCTTTTCCCCTTTCCTTCAAAATCAGGTACTTGAGATAATCAGCAAGGGAGGGATAAAGGGGATTGCCCACATCACAGGTGGTGGTTTCACAGACAATATACCTCGAGTGTTTCCAAAAGGGCTTGGAGCTGTCATCCATAGTAACTCTTGGGAAGTCCCAACCGTGTTTAAGTGGATTCAAGAGGTAAAATGTATTCTTCATGTTGGAAAAATGTAGAGAAAGATGAAGTAACTATTGGCTGAGTACTTCTGTCAAATTGTTCTATATAGTTGTTTTCATTGTCTGGTTTTCTTCACCTACCTATATGTGTTTCTTGAAAACATAAATGAATTTCTTCATTCTTTATAATTAGGCGGGAAACATTGAAGATGCTGAGATGAGGCGGACTTTTAACATGGGCATTGGGATGGTTCTAGTTGTGAGCAAGGAGACATCTTCTAGAATACTTGAGAGTGGAAATGGAGCTTATAAAGCATACCGGATTGGTGAGGTTGTAAGTGATGAAGGAGTGACATACCATTAAATTGTTGTATCATGTGTGTTATATGCTGTTTGTTGTATGCATTGGATGAGATGAATTATATAGTGAGTTGCAGCATAAGTTTCTGTTGTAATTCATGGACGTGAGGGAATTGTTCACATCTAAGATTTTTTGTAGGACTTCATAACTTTCAATTACCAACATTTGGTGGTTTTGGTTGAAAGCTTAATGGCTGTTGAAGGCCAGTTTCACAATAGGACATTGTACTTCATGGATGTGAGGAAATTTTTATCACATACAACCTGTTTTATAGGACATTGTAACTTTGAATTACAACAAACATTCAATGATCATGGTTAACAACAAAAATTAAGCCTTAGTCCCAATATTTTTGAGGTTGGGGTTGAAAGCTTAATTGGCTGTTAAAAATCTTTGTTTCTCAACTTACTAGCTTGGTATCTTGCTTTAAGTCATCAAGGTTAAATGCACTTTCAATGTAAGCAAAATATATTTATTGTCAATTTCAGGAATTTGCCCTATTACAGTATTACCACAAGATTAGTCTTGATCTTTAAATTTATTTTGTCTTTGCTGCTTGCTCTGCTGGTTGGGAAAGTCCAGAATAGCAAGAGATTGTAGGAAAACATAGATTAAAAGCTTTCTATGTTAATGTCATATTAAGAAACCAAAGTTGTGGCTAATAATAAGAAACCAAAATAGAAAAAAAGGGGGATAACATTAAGAAAAAAAATCTTTCTGGTGGTTGCCCCTGTTGTCAATCTGCTCTCTTCACCTTCCTAGTTTGACCAGCTCCTGCTCTCCTACCATTGCCAACTGCCGCCATGGAGGAACCTGTGACCTTCCTAGCACCTCTTTGCCTTTCATTCTCAAATCCTGTTATTTCCCACTCAATTTCTTTAGCAAAAGATCTTTCTGTTCTACTGTTATGAACTCCTCGACGGGCAGTTCTATCATGTCTTGCACAATTGTCTTTTAAGTTCATCCATTCTCTCTCATTAGCCAATGACCACCTTTTATCTTGTCTAAGTAGGGGTGCTCTCCTTTCATTTCCCAGTGGTATACCTACCAAATTCTGCGCATTGAATCTTTTCATTTCATTTTCAGGGCCTGCATCTTGCTGGTTCTTACAAGCTACTGATTTTCTTAATTTTTTGCCATTACGTTGTGCCTCTATTGGTAAAACCAACTCCTGGGATTCTGTCCTATTGTTCTTTAACTCACTGTTCTGGCTGGTGCACAAGACTACATGCTGATCAAGTTGAGGATGATTCTGGCTTCTGGGGCCCAAGCTATGTGCCCTTTGAAGCCTTCGTTTATTACGTGTGTTCTCTTTCTCTGTCTTTAAGTGATTCGTGCTCTGGAAATGTTGCTGCCAATTGGGGATGTGATTCTTTGGTGGATATCTGAGAGGAGGAGAAAATATTACAGGAATCTGATTCTGGGGTGCCAAGGGAACCCATGGAACTTCTCTTCTTTTAGAACTTAATCTTGTTTCCTCCCGTTTCTGTTCTAGGCCCCAACTTGGAGGATCTGACTGTATCATGTTGAAGTTGAACACATGTGCAGCTGGTGCAGGTATGTTTTCTTTACTTGGCTTCTCATTCCGAGCCTTGTTTCTGTCAGAAATTGTGTTGCTAATATAATGGTTATATTAGAAGTAAGGTTGCATTAGAGAATAGAATCCAAGTACTAGTGGGTTAACAGATTTGAACAATTAGACACATAACAACCGATAGATATGGAAAAGAAGAAAAGAAGAGGAGAAAATATCTTGAATTTTCATTGTTCCACTCAACTCTGTCTAGTTCAAACTAATTGGCTTATTTGTGATAAATTTGTTAAATCAAGTAAGGAGGAAAAATTAAAAATAGATAACTTTGATAACAGTTTCTACTTTAATAGAATAGAAACAATGAAACATAGGACCCAAATTCTTTCATTTTGTGACGGTGACAGTGACTAATAGTATTTGGATCTAAAAGGTAATAAAAGGGCACCTTATGTTAGAGGGGGGTTGTAAATCTTGGTCGAGTTTTCTCCAGTCAATGCCTCGTTCCTGGAGAACAACTTCTCTGGGCCTTGCAGAGCCAAAAGGATTTGTTTTCTGCTTCTGATGCTCCTGAGTTTGAGCTTCTTCTTCTTTCTCTACCTCATCTGCCCATGATAAGGCAAAGCCATATTTGCTCTCTCTTCCCATCTCTGTCTCTCTCTCTCTTCTCAACGGCTATGTAACAGTTTGAATTTCAAAAGTTATAATGGGTGGTTTATATCACATGCCCATCACAGAATCTATATGAAGTATAATATTGACATCGATAGCTGTCCCTACTAAATTTAGGCCCAGACGGCCTACGGTACCATAAAGGCTCAACCCTAAGTCACGAATTAGCTCGTCAATGGTTTGAGGACATTGCTCCTTCCATAGCTCAATGTCTACGAGAGGACTTTAAAATCTATTCAGCATAAAATACTCACTTTGTTTAAAAAAAGGGAAAAAATCTTAATTGAAACTTAGCTGCACTTTATTTTCGTTGTTAGGAAAGATTAAGAAAGCTTGACATCTATATTGTTATGGACAAAGTTTAGTTATAAACCAGTTTGTAACCATAGGTTACAAACTAATTATATGGCAACTCATAAGACCATCTCCATGTATTATTTAAACAAGTCACACGATTAATTAAATAGATCATATGACTAAAAATACATGTAGATAATTTTATGAGTTGACACATAGTTTTTTTGTAGCTAAACTCCGTTTTTTTGTTATGTCTTATCGTTTGATATTTATCTGGTATCCTATGAGACTAACACTCATACAACAAAAAAGGAATAAATAAAAAAAATCTTTTTAGTAGGTGGTGTACCACAAGATAAATATAATTGAAACTTCAACATATTACAACTAACATGAGAAGATGGTCCTAAATATTAAGAAATAGCTTTTATCAAATGATTTCTAATAAGTTTAGCAAAACATTATTTTTCTAACCTATTAAGTCATCGATCAGGTCAAACCTGTATCTAGCTCGTTTTCTATGAGTTAGGTTTTGGGAAAGTCCGAAATCCTTCTATCTATACTCATTATTATTATTATTATTTCCTCCGGGTTCAAATTGATTGATGAGTTTGGATCCAATTATATCAGGTATAACCTTTCTTCAATCTCAAACAACATATTATATCTCCACTCAAATTACAATTTTAGAATAGTCTTGTTTTAAATATTTGCCTCCCGATATATCAAAAAATAAATAAAAAAATTTGCCTCCCGTGCTATATATTTTGTGCACGGCTCTCATACATAATTTTGATTTTAAACTAAAATTAAATGTCAATGAGACGAAAAGTGTTGTGGAGGTGTGCACGGAATATACGTAAACAACTCTGTCCAAATCCACATATAAAAGCAGTCTGAGTGTCTAACTATAGCATATATTCAACAAATGTTTGAGAAGATGAGAAGAAAAAAAAAGAGAGAGAACGGGAAGAATGAGAAAAGAAGAAGGTGAGGAAAAGAAAAAGATAGAGGAAAAGAAGATTGGTGTACGTGTAAGAGAGGGAGAGTTTTGGAGATTTGTGGAGAGAGAAAAGAAGAAAAGAAGATAAGATTTATTTATTTATTTTGTATTTTTATTATTTTAAAAAATTAATGTAATGTAAAATTATAATGAAATTGTTATTTTGCCATTGAAGTAGATTAAAGGGGGAGATCCTCTACAATTGTTATAGGTGCAATCAAGTCTAAAAACCAAAACTATGTACCAAACATAATTTTTTTTTTTTTTTTCAGTTGTGAAACCAAAACTATGTACCAAACATAATTTTTTTTACAATCTTGAATTCAAATCAGGATTAAAGTTTCAACTTGAATACTAAAAAAAGTCACGGAACCAAAACAGAAAACGAAAACACGTACCAAATAGGCCTATGATTCCACACTGATTAACACATCTAGAAGAAATAACGCGTTTTTTATTGAACACGTCTATCTAATATGAACCATATATTAGAGTCTGCCTAACAGTTTTTCTAATATTGTCTGCTATATATATATATATATATACAACGAAAGACCAACCAGTATTGACACTCCAGCCATTATATCCCACACCTAGATACAAGATTCCCAAAACGCCTTTCCAACAACGTTGGTTTCTGTTTCCTGTACTAATCTTTTTTCTTCTCATTGTGTCCTATGACTATGGAGCTGCTGAAGCCAACATTAATGTTACTGGTGTAGGTTTAATCATTGATGTTAATACCCGTATTGGAAAAGAAGAGAAAATAGCCATAGAAATTGCAGCTCAAAACTACCAGACCACTTCAAAGACTCACAAACTTTCTCTCTATATCAAGGACTCCACCATCAGAGTCACTTCTGCTGGTAAGTTCTCTATCACTTACCTATTTTGTTAAACATTTAAATTTCTGTTAGAATCATGGTTATATAATTAAATATCATTTTCTAACAACTTAAGTTTTTGGAACAACTAATAATTTATCATGATATCATAATTGAGTTCGAACCCTTTTCCAAATTTGTTAAAATATCTGCATGTTAAGCCCTACTTATTAAGGTTACGTTTGAATACTTGGATTTGGATTTTAAATCAGTAAATTTGAAATGCATTGATTCCAAATCCATTGATTTTAAAATTTCTTGTTTGGATCCATTTATACAAAGGAGATTTGAAATTTAGAATTTTTAAACCTATAAATTGACCAAAATACATAAAATCACCAAAATCACCAAAATAACCCCAAAACCTCTAAAATAAAAACAAATTTCTCCGAAACCTCTAAAACGATCAAAATACCCCTATAATCACTAAAATCTCCAAAACAACCCGAAACGTAACGCTAGATGTTCAAAATGAATAAAGCCCTTAGGGACTTAAGTGTTTTAAGAGCTATTTGTGAGTAAATTAAACATTTATTTTTATAGGAAGCTGCTACGTTCACACCATGGTGTGAAACAGTGTTTTCACACCATGGATGTGGCAGCCAATAACTGGGCCACGGCAGCAAGTCCATCTGCGGGTCCCATAAGTGCAAAATCAGCAATTTTCATTAAGAATGCAACTATCCTTGTTGCCAAACACACTAAAAATTTGGCTAAAAATGGGGCATGGCAAAGCACGTGAGAGGTCCACTTGGTGTTTTTTTTTTTCCCTCCACTCCGCCTGTCTTCTTCTTCAGCATGTCCGTGGAAGTCTGAAACACACGTCCTCCATAGCCACAGCAAGCAGAAAGTAAAAAAAAAAAAGACACTTAGCCGAGAAGATCAAGACAGTTTTAAGGTTGGATTTTTGAAGTTTTGGTAGTTATTATTTCTTGCCAATAATAATGAAACAATAATCCTAAACATAGAAACCTTTTTTCTGTAAAACAGTGTTGCTGCCATTGTAGCTTGAGCTTGAGCTTGAGCTTGAAACAAAGTCACCATTTGGAGCAGAGACAGAGACCAACATTTGAGATTTGGAGCAGCATTGAACGTGAGTTTTGGAGTTTTGGAGGTCCATTGCACTGGTGCATTGACTGCACTGTTCACGTGGTATGCTTTTTTTTTTTTTCCTCTTTTTCTTTTTTGTTAGTTGTGTATATTATTTAAGTTTATTTTTAGTGATAATCTGTACATATTTTTTTGTGTAATAAAAAATGAAAAAAACAAAAAAAAATTATGCTTGTTTTAGGTTTAGCAAAATATTCATGATTATTGTATTATGGCTATAGATGTTTAATGGGTTTTTTCATGTTATTTTTTTAATGATAATGGGTTTTTTCAAATGTAATTGTTGCTATGTTGGTTCTGGGTTCACTTGCATGTTATTACCATTTACCAAAAAATGTGGACAATAATGTCCAAACTTAAAGATAATTGTCCACACTTTCTATGGATGTTAAGGATGTTACATAGGTTGTTGGTACATGTTGGTTTCTATGGATGTTATGAAAAAATAGTTACAAAAAGATATAAAGTTCATAGCTTGTCAATTGAGAAACAGTACAAGAATCCAAAAAAGTCCTAAATAGCTTCATTTCAGAACATGGAACATGAAAACAGTTAAAAGGGTGTATCTGCATCTTCATGATATCTTGTTATTTTTTAATGATAATTTTAGTGAGTGTGTGTTGGTGTGTTTGAATGTTTTCTGTTATTGATACTAGTCACAATGTTATACTTTAGGTTTAGGTTGTATATCATTATTGGTACATGATAAATTATTTCGTAGAGTTTACATTACATGTTATAATTAACTTTGGTATTTGGCTTATAGGTTGTTGCAGTCATGAGTACACAAGAGATGGATGGTGTTAGATCCTTTGGTGCTAGTAATAGTTTTGTGGAGGATTTACCACAGCCTGTTGAGGGAAACATGCAGGAGGATACACCTGAGAGTGTGAGGAATTCAGTGATTGAACCAAGGGTTGGAATGGAGTTTGATTCACTTCAACAAGTCATTGAATTTTATAAGCATTATGCTTATTCGAAAGGATTTGCAACAATGACAAGGAATTCAAGAAAAAAGAAGGGCTTTAGTGAGACTTCTTATGTAAACTTGAAGTGTAACCGAGAGGGAAAATACAGTAGTTCGGTTGATGATCCTTCCAAGAAGAGGTCGACGATAAAAAATGCGTGTGAAGCTGGGATCAAAGCTTCAATGGATATTACGGATAAAAAATGGAGGATATTGAGTTTTATTGAGGATCATAACCATGAGTTGAGTCCTAGTAAATCTAGGCATTTTGCTGCTTTTCGGCATATAAGCACGGATACAAGAAGGAGACTCTTGATTAATGACAATGCTGGTGTTAGGATAAATAGTAGTATTAAGGCTTCCGTCGTTGAAGCAGGGGGTTATGAAAATATGACGTATAATCAAAGAGATGTTCGCAACTTTCTTGAAAAGGAACGTCGTTTAAAGTGTAAGGAGGGTGACGGACAAGCCTTGCACGATTACTTCGTTAGAATGCAAGCTAAAAATTCTAACTTCTACCATGCATTGGATTTGGATGATGAGTTACGTGTGCGAAATGTATTTTGGGTTGATGCGAGGAGTAGGGCAGCATACGAATCGTTTAATGATGTGATCACGTTCGACACCACATATCTAACAAACAAGTATGATATGCCATTCGCCCCTTTTATTGGAATTAATCATCATGGTGAATCTATTATACTTGGTTGTGGGTTATTGTCAAGTGAAGACACGGATTCGTTTGTGTGGGTATTTAGGCAATGGTTGCAAAGTATGTGTGACATTGCTCCAAAAGCCATTATCACAGACCAATGCCAAGCAATGCGGCGGGCCATTGAAATAGTTTTTCCGGAAACTGTTCATCGTTGGTGTATTTGGCATATTACGATGAAGTTGCCAGTGAAGCTTGCTGGATTGGAAGCTTATCAAGATATAAAGCATTATTTGCTTAAAGCCGTGCATGATTCAATGACAGTGGAAGAGTTTGAAGAAAAATGGAATCATACCATCACTTTACATCATCTTGAGGAGAATGAGTGGTTGGCCAAGTTATATGAGGAACGGGAGCGATGGGTTCCCGCATTTCTCAATTCCAATTTCTTTGCGGGAATGTCGTCAACCCAACGTTCGGAATCAATGAATGCCTTTTTTGATGGTTATGTACATAGCTCTACAACTTTGAAAGTATTTGTGGAGCAATTCGAGAAAGCAATGCGGAATAAGGTTGAAAAAGAGATTTTATCAGATTTTGAGTGTTTCAAAGGCAAGCTGGAGTGTTCATCATCATCTCCTATGGAGAAACAGTTCCAAGAAGCTTACACCCATGAGATTTTTAAGCGGGTGCGACTAGAATTTGCTGGGAGACAAGGTTGTATAGTAAATGAGCTTGTTAGAGGTAGTGATGAAGTCAAATACAAGATTGAAGATGAAGCATGCCCAGGGAAGCTTTTTGAAGTGAGATTCAATAGCTCTGAATGCTTGGTTGGCTGTGTATGTCGCATGTTTGAGTTTAGGGGGATATTATGTAGGCATGCCTTATTTGTGCTTTCCCAGCAACGTGTGACTATACTTCCTGACAGGTATATACTAGACAGGTGGAGAAAGAATATCAAAAGAAAACACACTTACGTCTCCACTTGTACAGATGATGTACAACATAACCCTGTCTTGGAAAGGTACGAGAAGTTACATAGACTAGCAGTCGGTGTGCTTGAGATAGGGGCTGAGTCTGTAGAGAATTTTAATGTTGTAGAAAAGTTGTTAATTGATTTGAAGGACAACTTTTCTCGTTCATGTGGTAAACAACCCTCGTCTCAGAGAAAGAATAGTGTTGGAGCTGCTCCTGATGTTGTTAGGACTGAAGTTGTAAGGAGTCCTACGGTTGTGAAGCGTAAGGGTCGACCTAGGATGAAACGGCTAAAGTCATCAATGGAGGAAGCGGTTTCAAAACCAAAGAAGAAAAGGAACAATGCCGTTGCTAGGAATCTTGCTCATTCAACATCAACTACTGGGGTACATAATTAAAAGACCACACTTCTTTTAATATCCTAGTCTATTATTGTTTATTAATTTTGGTTTAATTGTGTTTGGATGGCCTAGGTTGGAGGTAGTGCTTATGGAGATTGCTCTACATCAAACATGGTAAGTATAGGTGATTTGCACTGTTATTATTCATATGTAGCAAAGATGTTATTTTGGGGCTTATGGTTGAATATATATATATATATATATATATTTTGTATTGTAGGAATATCCAGTGTCCATGCCACATTCACATGATGGAGTTATACACTTAACAAATCCAATGCCTTCCCAGAGTTTTGTGTCTGAGGTAAAGATATTTGTAATGTGGAAAAATTGGTTATTAAATCCTAGTTATTGCATACTTATTGTACCATGTTTTCTTTTACAGTCAATGTCACAGACTCAAGCTCATGGAAACGAAGACCAAGCCTTAAACCTTCCTTGATTAGATATATGTAAATATATATATATTTTTTTTTGTTAAACGATCCTCCTTTTTTTGTATTACGGAAGGATGCGTTGGTAGTTAGTTTTTTTGTATCATGGAAGGATCCGTCTCAATCTTGTATATCCTCAGCGTTGTTGTTTTTGCAAGAGGAAAGAGAAAGTGTAGGCTCCTTTCATTTCATTAACATACACCCATTGATTGTATTGTTTTTAGCTAGAGTGGATAATTAATGTATTTTGTCGTTCCAATCAATGATAATGGAAGTGCATACGTATTTGAGTGATTGCTAGTGGGTTATTCTAAGTTTTTTATGTATTCAGGTCATGGTGAATTTCATGAATATAGTAATTTTATGAAAGTTATGTTAGTGGTATACTTTGAACCAAGTTTGCAGAAATTGGCTAAGTTAAAACAGGTTTCTGGGTTGGTTTCTGGGTAAAGGCAGGTTTCTGGGTAATATGGTACCATGCACCAAGTTTGTAGAAAGTGTGGACAATTTTGTCCACACTTTAACAAAATTGTCCACACTTTCACAAAATTGTCCACACTTTCAGGCCAATATGAATACTGTTCACGTAGACTGTTCACGTATACTGTTTACATGCTCTTCAAGTGTGGACAATTTTGTCCACACTTTAACAAAATTGTCCACACTTGAAGACCAATATGAACACTGTTCACGTTACTGCTGACGTGTACTGTTCACGTATGCTGTTTACCATGCTCTTCAAGTGTGGACAATTTTGTCCACACTTTAACAAAATTGTCCACACTTTCAGACCAATATGAATACTGTTCACGTTACTGCTGACGTGTACTGTTCACGTATGCTGTTTACCATGCTCTTCAAGTGTGGACAATTTTGTCCACACTTTAACAAAATTGTCCACACTTTCAGACCAATATGAACACTGTTCACGTTACTGCTGACGTGTACTGTTCACGTATGCTGTTTACCATGCTCTTCAAGTGTGGACAATTTTGTCCACACTTTGTTCAAATTGTCCACACTTTTTTGTGAAGAGTTTACTGTTCACATAAAATACTGTTTACGTATCTCACAGAAAGTGTGGACAAAATTGTCCACACTTTGTTCAAATTGTCCACACTTTTATCAGAAAGAGTTCACTGTTTACGTATCTGACAGAAAGTGTGGACAAACTTGTCCACACTTTTATCAAATTGTCCACACTTTCTGGGGATGAATTTTACTGTTCACGTGACTGTTTAGTGTTCTAACGTGCATCAAATTGCATGAATTTGCATGGCCATTGCAAGAAAATATAGACATTAATGTCCACACATTGATGCAAATTGTCCACAATTTCTGGGCAGACTTAAACATTTAAAATAAACATTTTTCTGGTACACAACACATTTCATTGAATACATTTCACTACATTCATTCATTCACATTCATTCAAATAAGCTTCCTCATTCATTCAACCAAATATTGTCTAATTACAAAAAGTGGTAATGACTACACTACACATTTATTGAATTTGATACCATAATACAACAATAAGGCCCACAATTACAGCAAGTCCTATTGTTAACAACTTCTTCAACGATTGGATGTCATCACGATGTACTGGTTGGACCATATCACGCATGCCACGCATCTCTGACTGAAGTTGATGCAAGTCCAGTAACAGTTGTGATGCATCAAGCAATTGTGATGCATCAACCATGGATTTAGAACTGGTTGCTTGTGATATCTCTTCCATTCTTTCACAGCCAGCTAGTTGGTTGATGGGCAAACACCAAGAAAAGAAACCGCATCGGTTGGCAGCACAACAATAATACAATTTGTTTTTGTTTAAACTTGATTCTGAAATCCTAACTGATGCTCTTTTGCCACAAACACAGTCTAAATTTCTAAATCTCAGCCCATCTCTAATTGCACTATTTACTGATGAGGAAGACATGTTTGCTGCAAAGGTATTAAAATATGAATTTATATTATTAGGTTATTAAAAAATCATATAATATATTAGTTTATGTCAAAAAGCTTAGGGTAATATTAAGGGTTTGAATTTAAGTTTTTTTTTGTTTGATAAAAATATTATTTAAGTTGAATAAAACATAATTAGGGTTTTAAATATTAAAATTGTCAATATGATTTAATTTGAATAGAATATGATGTAATTAGGGTTTTGAATATTAATCTTAAATTTGAGAAATGAAATTAATAACAAAGAGAGAGAGAGAGAGAGAGAGAGAGAGCATACCGTATTCACAAAGTTGATTGAACAAAAGAGGAAAATTGAAAACAACCAGCACCCCCACCAAATTTCGGTCACAACCCAGTAAAATTTGGTCACAGCCCAGTAACAAAATCACATCCCACTGTTCAGACACCTAACACGCAGTGAAGATGGAGTGAGATTGAGAAGTCTGAAGATGGAGTGAGATTGAGAAGTCTTGTAAGCATTTAATGCTCTCTGCCAACCCAAAGACAGCAAACCCGAAAAGAGAATGGAAGAAAGATTAAGAAAACATAGAGGCAGACAGCTAAGAAGAAGAAGAAGAAGGAAGTTCGGGTTTTGTAGCTGAAACAACTTGAGGGGGTTTTTGTAGCTGAAACAACTTGAGGACTCTACCTTCTAGCCGAAGAACACTGCTGCAGGGACGTGCAGCTCGAAGGAGAGGACAGTTCAGGTGATGGGATTGGCACAAAGTGTGTTTAGAAGAGATCACATCAGCCCGTCTTTAACCAGCTAAGATTGGGCTGGCTGGCTGTTAGAGTGATACTGTTCAAGTCTTTAGTTAGGACTTAGGAGAAGTATATCCATATCCATGCCGTGTCCCATGAGAGAAGTTGATTTAATGTTTTTTTTATTTAATGGACCCACATTGATGTGTCCTTGTGTTCAGAAGATCACATCTTCTGCTCAGAAAATCACTTTCCCAGCAACGTGTGCTGTGTAAAAAGTCTGGTCCAAAGTGGAAGTATATGCCGTGTATGAGCATTCTCAATGGACATGCTAAAATTTAAGCTAAAATTTAGTTTAAAACCCTACTTTTTCTATTTTAACTTATCCATTTTAAAAAACACTCACATCCGATTCTTTGTTCTCAACTCTATTTCAATTAAATATTCATTATTTATTTATTTTTTATTATTTCCTCTAAAAGTCATATATATATGCTCATATATAATCATTAATAAAACTAGTTTATTAAATTTTATAATCTATATTTTCTATAGTATAATATATATTAAATATTTTTTTAATAAGTCTCATCTGATAAATTTTTAATTTTTTCATGAATGAGTAACTACCCATAGCATTCATTGTGAAAGAAAAAATGAAGTTGCAACATTCATTGTAGCAATACATGTATTATTAATGAGGTCCAAGACAAAAATATATATATATATATATATATATATATATATCTTGACAAAAAGAAGAAAGGAAAAAAGAGCTTGACAGCCACGGGAGAGAGGAGCGGAACAGAACAAAGGAAAAAAAACAAGGGAAAAAAGGAAGAGAGAGAAAGGAGCGGAACAGAAGATAAAATAATAAAAAATAGAAATGGCAAATGAACAGTGCAAGGCATTTATGCCTTGCAACTATAGCAAAAACTTATTTTAGCTCACGTGAAGCATGTCCGTTGGGAGGCCTTTTTTGTGGTTGTGGGCTATATTTGAGTTTGTTTTACCTTTTAGCACGTCGATTGGGAATGCTCTAATAACAAACAAATTGCTAGTTCAATTGCTATGCAAATTTGCATTTAGATTTAGTATTGTGTGTTGATTTAATATTTTATTTATTTATAAAATTTAATGGATATTATTTATTTATAAAATTTAATGGATAAGATTAAAAGTGAATGTTGAAACTTTTAATCTTAACCATTCAAGTCATACAAGAATTATGAATACATTTTATATGTTTAAAAATGTATTTTATTTATTTATAAAATTTAATCTTAACAAGGTGGAATTGTTTAAAAAACTTTGCTGGTATTAATACAGGTCATACAAGAATTATGAAAACATTTTATATGGTTTGCTTTTGTGGTTATAAACACAATTTTATGTTAGTATTATAAAAAGAACATTAGTAGAAGATACATTTAATAATTATTGACAAAAGTTGCATTAAATTTGTTATAAAGATTTCGCAGAAATTTGTAACATTTAATAATTATTGAGAAAAATTGTAAATATTCATTCAAATATTATTATTAATAAAAAGATTGCAAATAATACAGTTAATAATTATTGACATCAAATGTAAAAAATAAATTAAGAAAATGTGACTTCAAAAAGTATGTATAAGTTAGGTTCAGAAGTTGTAATTTTAAAATACGTGAAAAAAAATGTATTCAGAATGAGAAAATGAAAAAATAATTTGAAAAAAAGGTACAATAATGTATTTTGCGTATGTTAGATTCAGAAATTGTAATGATCATGGTTGAATATGTTAGATCAATATTTGTTGTTAACTAATTTATGAATTTCTTCATTACAATATATAACTTTTTTCATTTATAAATGATAAAATGTTAACTTCAATTAAAATGGAACTTTAGAAAGTATTCTTAACTTATACAAGTAATATAATGTAATTTAGCAAAAATAATAATAACATAACAATTTTTTTGATATTATGCATAGAGTATATTTGGAAAACATGTGTCATCTTAGTCATCCACCTCTTCTCCATTATTCTAACCTCCTATCATGTGTCGTCATCATCAATTATATCTTATATATTCAATGGTTAAGTTATAGTTAGCTACAAGGGAAGGTATAAATCGTGTGTTGGTCTCTTCCTCGGATCAACCCTAACCGTACCATCCGCTATAGATCGGGTGTTAATTGGAACCATAAGAAATATCCAACACTTTCCTGTTTGGATCAGATTTGCTGTTCACATAGAAGATGACCATCAGTATACTGTCGTATACTTTAACTATACGGGTTTGTTCAAAAACATATATGGTGAGCCAGAACGAAGTAGTACTAGTGTATAGACAATTCTTAGTTATATAGTACTGTATGGAGCATTACTATATGGATAATTCTAAGTAGAAAAATATTACAATTTGTTGTTTAAATATGTTACTCAAATGTAATCGTACTACCAAGGTGGTTATCAAATGTAAACACAAATACTAATAACATTGTATGACATACGTTTTTAATACGTTAGTTTGTATAATTAAATTACATAAAATATCAATGTTACTTTTCCATAACTAAGTTCTAAATTATTGAATTCCAATGTTGTACTTATATTTTTTGAATTTTAATATTTTTATTATAATTTTTTAATTTTTTGTCTTTACTGATTTTAATATAAAAAAGTTATTAGATCTTATTATATGTATGTATGTTAGTGTCGAGTGTCGAATTATAATTTTTTCCCCCTAACTAAAATTTAGATATTATATATATATATATATATTTTAATTTAAAAAAATAACATAACTATTTTATTCATTAATATGTACATTTTTTTGGTAATTTATTGATTAATATTTACATGTAAATTAATTTAATTGATTAAATATTTAATTACTTAATATTTTAATACATACATTAATATATGAGGTTACAAAAAAAGCCCAAACCCAATGTCATATAATAACCCATAATATATATATTAATATTAGCTGATGTTAAAAAAAGTCCAAACCCATTATCATATAATAACCCATAATATATATATATATATATATATATATTAGCTGCTGTTGAAAAAAGCCCAAACCCATTATCATATCATATAATAACCCATATATAAAGATACATTAATATTATTCAAAGCCCAAACCCATTATCATATTAATAACCCATAATATATATATATATATTATATATTAGCTGCTATTGAAAAAAGCCCAAACCCATTATCATATCATATAATAACCCATATATAAAGATACATTAATATTATTCAAAGCCCAAACCCATTAATTCACTTAAACCAAACCAAATTTACTTTAAAGAAAAGAAACCAAAAAAGACAAAAAACTGGGCGGGTCCAAAAAGAAACCAAAAAAGACAAAAAAATGGGCGGGTCCAACGTGGGAAATTTGGTGGGAAACTTTGTCCCCAAAACGGCGTCGTGTGGGCTTTGATAAGGAAAGTGGTCCCAAAACGGTGCCGTGTAGGGCCTTTGGGGGGAAATATTAATCTCCAAAAACGGCGTCGTGTGGGCTTCTGGGGATTAAGTGGTCCCCAAAACGGTGCCGTGCTGGGCTTCTGGGGATTAAGTGGTCCCCAAAACGGCGTCGTGCTGGGCTTCTGGGGATTAAGTGGTCCCCAAACGGCGTCGTGTTGGGCTTCTGGGGATTAAGTGGTCCCCAAACGGCGTCGTTTTTACACACCTGCATGTCAGAAGCTTCTGCAAGCATAACCTCTCTTCTGTCTCTTCGAAACTGAAGTGTAACTGTTACTAAAACTTTGAAACTCTCTATCTGACAGTCTCTCCTCTCCCTCTCTCCACGGTTTTCCTTTTGCAAACATCCCCAAGATTCCAACAAAGGCCACTCCTCTCAAACACTCAAAATAATCAAGACATCGTCACCCATTCCCTTGCACCCGTAGACATAACAGCACAAAGAACTGAGAAACTTCCTACCAAAGAGAAAGGTGAGTTTACATGTCCATTTTATTCTGTGCTTTTTAATGTTTTTGAGTTGATAGTATGATTGGACTAAGTGTAGACAATGTTTGGGTATTCTGGACAATTGTTCGGGTTTGTGGAGAAAATTAGGGTTTTCTGTACAATGTTGGTCTTTATTTGTTGGTTTTCTGTGATTGGGACATGCATTTCAATTATCAATTGTGTAACTATCAAAAGAAATACTTTTAGAATATCTCTAAGCCAAAGGCACACATCGACATTATTTAATGTTGAAATGTAGTTCTTTACAAGTGCAAATTGCAACCAAATCATCAGTCTTGGCAATTCATGTAAAACTGTCGTTCACACTAGAATTTTAATTAATGTGAGAATATCTTGCATTTCCACATTCTGAAGCAACAAAAAAGTGGAAGATAGATTTTCAGATTCAGTTCTAATGAATAAAATTTTGAAATCCTAGTCTCAACTAGCTTCAGAACAAGATATGCACAACCCTTTTAGTCATACAAACAAAATGGGTACAGAGATTCCAATTGGTTGGAGTCCCAGGTTTCATATTTTTTGACAGCCTGACCATAGACACTGGAAATCACTGTTAACCACTAGAAGAGCTCAAATAAAGTCAATTATTGTGTTATTTGGCAACACTCTGAGGAACCTATTTGGTTTCTAACATCTGCTTAACAGCAAGTTATTCTCAGTTGATAACCTAACTTCTGTATTTAATTTCTTTTGGTTCTCATGTGTTTTCATATTATCCTGGTGACTTGGTTATATAAATTATCATATTCACCTCTATAAAAGAACCATAATTTGAACATATTAATTTTAGTTAAGTCTATCTTTCATATTTGACAAGTGTTATAGCTTTATGGAGGGCAGCACACACATTACATGCCTTGCCTTCTAATAAATTTGAAGGATGACCATCACCTTTTCAGTTATTTGTACTTACTAGCACAGTCTCAAAATCCTAAGCTTCACTTGGTACAAGTGGTATCAGAGCTGATAGTTTAGGTGGTTATATCATGAGCATTTTGGCATTTTTTACCTTGGGACCTGAAGTATGAGGGGAGATAGGCTACAGGAGCTTTGAGTGTAATTAGGTAGGACGTATCAAAGGTTTTTGTTGAAACATCTACTAGATACAAAAGCTAGAAATTTATATAACCAAGTCAAACCCAATCTTAGCCTAGCACTATTGTAGCAATTCTTGAGGATTAGGATGGGATGCATCAGAATGCTTTAATATATTTCACTAATCAATGTGGTATATTAAAGTATGAGGAATGCTTTATAGTACACTCCAATACTTGGGCATAACAAGGAACTTTAGCATTTATAATTGTAGCCTGTTGTGTGATCTTCTTCTCTTTCCATCTCTATGTGTGTGTTTCACTCCCCATTGAGGAAGTGGGTGAATTTGTTTTCAAGCTTCTAAGTTTACAACTTAGGCTGTTATGAGTTGTGAGAGAACAAATTAATAAGAGAAGTTAGGCTCCAACATAGGCTAAGTGAGTGGAAGAAAAGGCCTCCCTAGCTATAGGCCAGGTTAAGAGGGCTAGAATCTAAAAATTAAAGGTGTAAAGCAAGTGGATGCAACATGCATTCAGTGAATTTGACAATAACCTGATAAAATGGCAGCTTGAAACTTCGAGAAGCCAATGCAACCTCCATTAATGTCTTCCACCTATCATATGTAGGTTCTACATGCAGTAATGTTTGTCATTTACCTGTCCAGCCATGTGTGCCAAGTACTTGTATAGTAAATATAGTACTAGTGATGACTGATATTGTTTTTTTTATTTTTTATTTTTTTTGTGTGTGTGTGGTCATAGGTTGACTTGAATGTGACAAATATGTTTGGAATGGCCACAAGTTTAAACTGTGATTAAAATGTGGACAATGTTAGGGTTTTCTGGACAATTTAAGGGTATTCTGGACAATTTTCACATTTTCTGTATAATAGTGCTTCAATTGGCATACATTTTATACAGCATCCTTGTCTTGGCATTACTACTAGGGTAAAGATGATTAGAGTGCCAAAAACAGAAAGAATAAGAATTTGTTACATGTACAACACATGAAACTTGTTACTACATAATGGAATAGTGTGAATCCTACAATAAATCTATTGGTATCTTTGTGTGACATGCTGGCTTCAAGACATAGTGTCTTTGGATGAGCTTATTCTTGTTAGCATCTATCCTCTATATCTTCTTGTTTCTTTTAAAGTGAATGATTTTATGAGATATTCTAATTCTATGGATTTCCATTTTGCATGTGGCCAAGGCAATGGCGAGTATTGAAGCTGCACCTCGTATTCGCCATCAGTGCAGTGTTACCAAATTGATGGAGGTTAACAACACCTTAGCTGAAGAATGCAAGAGCCAGCTGCAAACCACTCCATTTGGGTGGTTGCTGAATCTCCACTGCAACATCGAGGCAAGTGGACGGATCCTTGAAGTGATGGCTACAAGGTGGAATGCCGATGCACGTGCATTCCAAGTGGGTGATAGGCTCATACCTTTCACCCTATATGACGTTGCCCTCATATTGGGGTTGCCTGTGAGGGGAGAGCCAATTGATTTGAACCAAGCTCATTCTGGGGGGTCTATGGTGGAGAAATTGTTAGATAGGCATTTGAAGACAACTTCACCAGACCGAAATAAATTGGTGACATTGCTCACCAAAACTTCCATACAAGTCCCAAATAGGGTTAGGTTGTACATTGCCCTAGTCTTTAGTTATTTTTTGTTTCCCACCACCTCCAAAAAAGTCAACCCAAGCCTCCTACCATTGCTTGATGATAGAGCCAACCTAGGTACATATGCATGGGGGAAGGCAGTGTATGACTTCTTGGTTAGTGGTTTAAGCCGCGCAGCTTCATCGATGCAAGCGAAAAAAGGTAGAGGCAACTTGCACATTCAAGGTTGCACTGCCTTGCTTCAGGTAAAATTTTTTTTATCCTCATTGTTTACTCCACAACCATTCTAAATTTTGTTTTATTCTTAAACTTGCCATTGATGTCATGATTTTTGCAGATATGGGCATGCGAGCACTTGGGGGTTGGTTCGAAGAATGCTGAAATTAACCAACCTTTCCCAAGATTTTTAGCATGGACGCACCAAAGAATGTATACTAAGAAGGCAAGCGAGGCCTTTAGTAAGAGTGCCAATGTAAGTATCTTACACTAAAGTTGCATACTAGTTTAATAAACATGTTAATATCTTATAAAGATCTTATATGTTAGTATTTTAGCGTTCTAATTCATATATCTTGTTGTTTGCAGGTGCTGTCCGTGCTTGTAGCAATGCCGTGGGAGCAAGACTTCAACGTGGTAGAAGAAGCCATGGAGACCTTGCAAGAATCCCATGGCAGCTCGCACCCAATCATGGTGAGGGCTGATGGGGCTGGACCAAGCTCAATTCCTCAAGCGCCGTCCAATGAATTGCAGCTAGAGCTCCAAGCTGAGAGGGCTGAACGGGAAGCTCTAGCACGACAAGTTCGGCGCTTAAAGGACGAGCTTGACCATGTGAAGGGTTTGGTGGCCGCGGTCCTAGAGAATAGCCCCACTATTCAACAAAACCAGGCCGCAACCTCACAAAACCAGCCCCCACCCTCACCCTCACAAGACCAGCCCCAACCCTCACCAAACCAGCCCCAACCCTCACCAAACCAGCCCCAACCCTCACCCTCACCAAACCAGCCCCAACCCTCACCAAACCAGCCCCAACCCTCACCAAACGAGCCCCAACCCTCACCAAACCAGCCCCAACCCTCACCAAACCAGCCCCCACCCTCACCCTCACAAAACCAGCCCCCACCCTCACCAAACCAGCCCCCACCCTCACCCTCACAAAGCCAGCCCCCACCCTTACCCTCACACAGCCAGCCCCCACCCTCACAAAGCCAGCTGCCCATTCAAGCCCCCATTGTGGACTTGCCAAGTTCACCGTCCAAGGCTGCCAAGAGAGGCAAAGCTGCCAAGAGAGGCAAAGCTGCCAAAAAGAAGGCCAAGGTGGCGGTGGTGGACGTGGCAAGCTCACCATCAAAGCAAGACAATGCAGGGGAGGCAGCTGCAGCTATGGTGGATTTGGTGAGTTCACCATCAAAGGGGGCTGCTAGTGTGACGTATGCAAGGGCGAAAACACGAGCCCAGAAGAATCTAATGATAGTGGCCCCCCATTCGGAACCAGTTATAAATGAGGTACGTGTGTTGTGTAATGATAAACTTAATTTATGTACTCCATATGAAAATCACATATGAAACACTATGAATGACATATGAAAATCACATGTGAACTAACTTTATGTACTCCATAT
This sequence comes from Fagus sylvatica, assembly GCA_907173295.1. Lineage (NCBI taxonomy): Eukaryota > Viridiplantae > Streptophyta > Magnoliopsida > Fagales > Fagaceae > Fagus > Fagus sylvatica. Next base: position 41,098,764 of record OU015767.1, read on the forward strand.
GTTGTTGCTTTATGTTGGGTTCATATGTCATTTAACTTTATGTTGGGTTAAATGCTCATGCTTACTTTATGTTGGGTTAAATGCTCATGCTTTAACTATTTTTTTGATTAAAAATCACATATGAAATAACTTAATGTACTCCATGTTGAAAAATCATGAGCAGTGGGTGGATGCTCATTTCCTATACCAGCCAACAGCTGCTGATGAGGCTGTCTTGGCTGATTTTAGGAAGAAATGGGGGGCTCCGAAAAGGCGGGGCACTAGGAAAAGGTTGTAACAATCTCTTCTTTCAATTATGTAATGATTTATGAAGTGATTATCAATATTACCTCATACTGGTTTATAACACGTTTAAAATTTTCTAGGCCCAACGAGGTTGATAGCAATGAGATGGCAATCTCGACCGACACATATGACCTCACGGGTCGAGAGGTGTCATCATTGTTAGCTGATCAAGCTCAGGACGATGGTTCTAGGTGGATATCCACCGCGGTAATTACATATTCATTTTGCATTTTAGATCCTTTATTTATTGCATATTTGAGACATGAGTTTTACAATTCCACATCGTTTACTAAGCAAGTGTGACACACGCAGGTGGTGGACGCTTTTAGGGATGTCCTTATACGAAAACTCACCCAAACCGGCCATCCTCCACCGTACATCAACTTCGTAATAAGCGTCCATGGCGGGGTAAAATAACAAAATTTCAACCTTGGCCAATACTTGTTCATACTTTTACACTATGCATGATGTCAATACAGTGAGCTCTTTCAACAAATAACTAACTATGATTTATGCAGACTACGATCTTGGGTATGGCTCCATCAACCTCAACACAAAGAGGGAAAAGAACAAGAAAGGGTAAACAACCCATCCAAGATGACCAGCCTCAACCAGAAGCCGTGTTCCGCCCTAGTTGGGTACGCTCAATGCCGACAAATTGCAACCGGGTAATTATAGAGACCTCCAACTTTCATTTTGTCAAAAACTGTTGTTACATATCTATTTTCATGTGTATGACCTACCCTTTCGTGTTTCTTAATGCAGATTTTTGCCCCAGCATGGCACAATGGCCATTTTGTTATGATGGTTGTAGATTGTCTACAAAAAGTTTTCTATTTTTTTGATTCTTTGCCTACTGCAGTCCCGTAGAGCTTTGGCACCAACATTGGTAAACACTTGTTTTTCAAATTTCAGTTTTCTTGCTAACCCAGTATTATATCCCACTGATACTACTTTTTGCTGCTTGCATCATAGAGAAAAGCTTTGGAGCAGATATGCATGGAGAACTTGAAGCATACGGATGTCCATACATGGCTCCTACAATACAAGGATGACATACCAACCCAAGATAAATATGCGTAAGTACCAATATCTATCATGACCTCAAATGTAATTGTTGCTATGTTGGTTCTGGGTTCACTTCAATGTTATTACCATTTACCAGAAAATGTGGACAATAATGTCCAAACTTAAAGATAATTGTCCACACTTTCTATGGATGTTATGGATGTTACATAGGTTGTTGGTACATGTTGGTTTCTATGGATGTTATGAAAAATAGTTACAAAAAAATATAAATAGCTTGTTGGATGTTATGGTACATGTTGGTTTCTATGGATGTTATGGTACATGTTGGTTTCTATGGTACATGTTGGTGTCAATTGAGAAACAGTACAAGAATCCAAAAACAGTCCTAAATAGCTTCATTTCAGAACATGGAACATGAAAACAGTTTTAGGGTGTACCTGCATCTTCATGATATCTTGTTTACTCATCCTTTCTGAGAGAGAGAGAGAGATAAATTTAATCAAAAAAGAAAGGAAATGGGTCTTTAGGGCTGAACCTGTAAGCTGAGAATAGTGAGACTTAAGAGGTGGGATAAGAGAGAGAGAGAGAGTGAGAGAGTTCAAGGGCAGTTGGTGAGCATTAAAACACTTATCTTTAAGCTTTGTCTTTCTGTTTCATGGTGTTTCATGGTTTTTTGAACTTTATTTTAACATGTTAGTTGCTCAAGCTACAAGAAATATCTTATAGTATATATAAACAATTGGAAATGGTTTTGCTGGACATTACTTTTTGGCTTAAAGTGGTTCATAGCCTAACTTGGCAATAAGGAAAGACATAATTTCCATAAATTATGTTGATCAATGCTGATTTTTATGTACTTTTGCCTCAATTTTTCCAGTTCCGACTGTGGCATTTTTATGTTGACATTCATGGAATCCTTGATTTTTTCAAACAAGATAGTCCAGTTCAAAGAGGTATGATTTCCACACCTTCATTTCATGATGCATTAATGCATTCATTTTAAGTCAAAACAACTAACCAATAATTTCTAAATCTCTTTTATGTTTTGTAGGCTGATTGCCCAAGAATAAGGGAACGCATTCTCCTAGAATTGTATTACACTTCCTTGCTGCCCAAAGCTGTACAAAGCTGAAACTGTGCTTGCGGCTGCCCAATTCTTTACCGGCATATAGTTGTTATGTTTTGACACATTTGTTATTTTTGTATTTACGTTTATACTTTTTGTATTTAAAACTCTATTCTTCCTATACTTGAGATTCTATTAAAGGTAGTGAACAGAAACAATATCTTTTTTTTTTTTTTTGTAAATGGAGTAAATAAATAAATGAAATGGTGGAATTGGTTGGATATTTTAGGTTACCCATGAGTTTCTTTTATATTTAATGTTACCAGGAGCAACCTATTGCCATTGGAATCTTCACATTACTTGTTGTGAAAGATATAAAAAAAGGATGTCTAAAAATGTTTCCCAAATTGTGGTGAAACTACATATGTTCAAACAAATACCCAGGAGCAAACTATTGCCATGTCTACAATTGGAAATAATAAAATTTGGTTTTTTTTATTTTGAAGTGATTTTGGTTGGTTGAGATAGAAAATGACAAAATTGTTACAAAGATGCTAAGAAACATGTTTAATAGATGCCAAGAAACATGACCAATTCATATGAACATGTTTAAACGTTCATACAATTTTCTGGAAAATGTGGACAAAAACATGAAATTATGGACAAAAACATGACATTGTGGACAAAAATTTCGAATCTACTTATGAACATTTAAAGTGAACCTCATACAATTTTCTGGAAAATGTGGACAAAAACATGAAATTATGGACAAAAATATGAAATTGTGGACAAAAATTTCGAGTCTACTTATGAACATTTAAGTGAACCCAGAAATGTTCATACAATTTTCTGGAAAATGTGGACAAAAACATGAAATTGTGGACAAACATTTCGAGTCTACTTATGAACATTCAAGTGAACTCAGAAAGTGTATTTCATGTTTTTGTCCATAATTTCATTTTTTTTGTCCATAATTTCATGTTTTTGTCCACATTTTCCAGAAAATTGTATGAACATTTCTGGGTTCACTTAAGTGTTCATAAGTAGACTCGAAATTTTTGTCCACAATGTCATGTTTTTGTCCATAATTCCATGTTTTTGTCCACATTTTCCAGAAAATTACATGAACATTTAAACATGTTCATACGAATTGGTCATGTTTCTTGCCATCTATTAAACATGTTTCTTGGCATTTTTGTAACAATTTTATTAATTTTTATCTCAACCAACCAAAATCACTTCAAAATCAAAAAACCAAACTTTATTATTTCCAATCTCAACCAAAATCAACCAAACCCTCAAAAAAATATTGAACCCGACCAAACCTCCAAACTTTATTATTTCCAATCTCAACCAAAATCAACCAAACCCTCAAAAAAATATTGAACCCGACCAAACCTTTAACTTTTATTATTTCAAACCCTAACAAAATCATCCAAACCCTCATAAATACAATCAAACCCCAACTTCAAACATCAAAACTTCGTTATTCCCAAACCCAAATAAAACCCAAATCAGATCTCAAATCAACACTTTCAAACCCCAAATCTTTCAAACGTCAAACTGAAATAGAGAACCCAAATCTTAAAATCAAATCAGATCACGTCAAATCAACACTTTCAAACCCCAAATCTTTCAAACTTCAAACTTCAATACATGAAAAACCTTCGGGGGAGAGAGATCCATGGCTTCATGGAGATCGGAGGAGGAGCAGAAAATTCGGGAGGAGAGAGCAGAGCAGAGCAGAGCATTCGGGAGGAGAGAGAAAATTTCAGAAAAAATGAGGAAAAATGGGTGTTTGGTTACACGGATAGTGGAACTTGGAATAGCAAACCGGGGATAGCGGGTTTGTCTTTTAGTGGGGGTGTGAAACAGTGTCTTTCACACAGGGTGTGAAAGAAACATTTCCCTTCTTAACAAAGTTAACGGTTGAAAATCAAACTTCTATATTGTCTTAAGTGGAAATTACATTTGAGTTTTTGGGTCAATGGACTTTGGGCTTCCATTTTGGGAAGTAAGTTTAACCATTTTCTTCTCTGTCTGATCCAGCAGAGATTGTTCGTGAAGAGCTGGTTAAGCTACAAAACAATACACAATCTCGGGTTTTTATTGTTCTTGAGTCATCATTAGCAATGGTGGCTCATTTGTTCAGAGAAGCTAAAAAGATGGGACTTGTAGGAAGAGAATCAGCTTGGATAATTCCAGAAAGCATTACAAGTTTGCTTGACTCCATGGAAGGCGCTTTAGTAATCAAAACCTACTATTCTGAAGAAGGCAGCTCAGATTACAAAGATTTTCGTACCCAGTTTCGGACAAATTTCATAAATGAATATCCAGAGGAAGATAATTCCGACCCTGGGATTTTTGCTCTGCGAGCATACGACAGCATTAGAATTGTTATAGAAGCGATAAAAAGAATGAGTGGTAACACTAGTAGTCCAGAGATGTTATTAAACAATATGTTATCAAGCAATTTCTCTGGTTTGAGTGGCAAAATACACTTTGAAGGAAGGCAGCTCTTAGACACTAATCCTATTTTGAGGATTGTAAACGTGGTTGGAAAGAGTTACAAAGAAATAGACTTCTGGACACCAGAATTTGGGTTCTCCATGAACCCTTCTATGGAGAAAAATGATACCACAAATACTTTGGCTGGTCCAGTAATTTGGCCAGGTAACTTAAATGGAACTCCAAAAGGTTGGGAAATGCCTACGCATGCAAAGCCATTGAAAATCGGAGTACCTGGCAGAACAACATTTGAAAAGTTTGTGAAGGTTGAGTACAGGGAGAAGCCACAAAAGGACAATTATACCGGTTTCTGCATTCGAATTTTCGACATGGCGTTAGACCTTTTGGGATATGATTTGCCTTATGAATTTCACCCCTATAATGGCACCTACAGTGATCTGGTTTATCATGTATATAATAAGGTAACACTTCTTTGCCTTTCAATGCTTTCATTCATTGAGAAGTCCTTGTTTATAAACATTAAAACATCTAGTGCATACACTACAAACATAACACCTCACATTATTCTGACCATAAAGTTTTCTATGTGCACATTTTATTTTCTGTTTTTAACATAAAAAGGAAACAATTACTTCTAAAAACAACCATCCACATGTGCTTTTTGTAATTCTGTCTGATAACCATCCTTTTGTGGTTGCTTACAAGTATAAGTTGGTGGAATCTATAACTAGAAACTAAACCGCTCCTAGGAAAAGCAGTGAATCTTTTACTAGAGGTAAATTGACTAGTAAAGACTTTTTTTGTTGCTTATAACTCTTTTATTTGGTTACAATTATTTGTTTCTGATTAGAATTTTATGATTGTCATGTACTCATGTGGGTCTAAATACAACAAAAGACTTATGATGCTGTCATTGGTGACATGACCATACTAGCCGACCGGTTGGAATTAGTGGATTTTACCCTTCCATACACTGATTCTGGTTTGGCCATGATAGTTCCAACAAAATCTGAAGGGTCGCCATTGATGTTTATGAAGCCTTTCACCAGGGAAATGTGGTTGGTGACTGCTGCAATCTTGATGTACACAATGCTCATTGTTTGGTTCCTGGAGCACCAAAACAGTCCAGAATTTAGTGGCCCATGGAAGAAACAGATGAGCACTGCTCTCTGGTTTACCTTCTCCTCTTTGTTCTTTGCACATAGTAAGTATCAATTTTAAGATTAGAGCCCAAGATATGCTATTATGCTTGTAGAAGCGTAACTATGTGCAGTAATTTCAATGATAATCTTGCACCCATAAATTTCTATGAATTGGAAAGTGCATTTCTAAATTGGCTGAATGTATACTATTCTGCAAATTGCTGCTTATTTATCATCAGAAGATTCAACATGTTAATCACCACAGAGATATGTCTTAAAGTTACAAAAAGCAATCATACCACGTTGTTTCGTGTTGCAGGGGAAAAAATCTACAGCAACTTGACACGTTTGGTGATTATAGTGTGGCTCTGTGTCGTGTTGATCCTAACTTCGAGTTATACTGCTAATCTGTCTTCAATGCTCACTGTGCAAAAACTGCAACCAAATGTCACAGACATCGAGTGGTTAAAGATGAACAACTTGAAAATTGGTTGCGATGGCGATTCATTTGTAAGGAAATATCTGGAGAATGTAATTAAGTTCAAGCCAGAAAATATCGTGAACGTCAGCAGTGAAGACCTATACCCAGGGGAATTCAAAAGCAACAATATATATGCTGCCTTTCTTGAACTCCCATATGAGAAAGTTTTTATCAATAAGTATTGCAAGGATTACACTGCTACCATACGCACCAACAGATTTGGAGGATTAGGCTTTGTGAGTACTAACTCAAACATTATGAATTTCGTGAGACTTCTTTTTTTACCATCTTTATAGAATTGTACAGTGTGTTTTGTGCACACACGCACATATACGTAGCATTTCTTAATGCTACATCATCTAATAACTTTCATTTTTTACTGCTTTTAGTAATGTTCTTAGAAATTAACATGCTTCTACTACTAAAGAATCTAATAGAAATCTTATTCTGCTTCCTACGTAGGTGTTCCCGAAAGGCTCGCCAATTGCAAGGGATTTTTCTAAAGCAATTTTAAAGCTATCAGAAAATGGAGAAACAAAGTTTCTGGAGGATGAATGGTTGACACCCTCAAAAGAGTGCTCAACCAACATAACTTCCAGTGAACCTGAAAGCTTGGGCCTCCAGAGCTATTGGGTTCTCTATCTAATATCTTTTGCCACTTCTACCATTTGTCTTTTACTGTCCATATTCCGCTCAATCATACGTCCTCAGCAACGTCAAGGTCCTGTTGAAGGAAATGCAACTCGAGATGAAGAGAGTACTTTGAAGGAGGTAGTAAAACTTGTAAGAGACTTTTATATTAAAAATCCGGGTACAGCCGCAACTCAGGCAGAGACATCAAATACAAATGAAGACAAATCAGATGTAAATGAACACTCTTCGAGAAGGCGGGAAACCAGTAGCACTTTTAACACTCTAGAGCACCTTGAGTCCTCCCGGCCTAGAATTTTCATTGTTCCACTCAACTCTGTCTAGTTCAAACTAATTGGCTTATTTGTGATAAATTTGTTAAATCAAGTAAGGAGGAAAAATTAAAAATAGATGACTTTGTTAACAGTTTCTACTTTAATAGAATAGAAACAATGAAACATAGGACCCGAATTCTTTCATTTTGTGACAATGACTAAAAGTATTTGAAACTAAAAGGTAATAAAAGGGCACCTTATGTTAGAGGGGGGTTGTAAATCTTGGTCGAGTTTTCTCCAGTCAATGCCTCGTTCCTGGAGAACAACTTCTCTGGGCCTTGCAGAGCCAAAAGGATTTGTTTTCTTCTTCTGATGCTCCTGAGTTTGAGCTGCCTCTTCTTCTTCTTCTTTCTCTACCTCATCTGCCCATGATAAGGCAAAGCCATATTTGCTCTCTCTTCCCATCTCTGTCTCTGTCTCTCTCTTCTCAACGGCTATGTAACAGTTTGAATTTCAAAAGTTATAATGGATGGTTTATATCACATGGCCATCACAGAATCTATATGAAGTATAATATTGACATTGATAGCTGTCCCTACTAAATTTAGGCCCAGGCGGGCCTACGGTACCGTAAATGCTCAACCCAAAGTCGCGAATTAGCTCGTCAATGGTTTGAGGACATTGCTCCTTCCATAGCTCAATGACTACGAGAGGACTTTAAAATCTAGGGTAAATTACACTTTCTCACCCTAAACTATCACCCCTTTTTCACTTCACCCCCTAAACTTTAAAAAGTAACAATTGACCCTCTAAACTATTAAAATTGCACGGCCGTTACCCCCTGGTGCCAAAATCCAGTTAAAATTGACAGAATGGAGCCACACGTGACACGCACGTGCTCCCGGCCCCACCAAATTAACTTTACCAAATAATTTTTTTCAAAACCCCGAATTACCCTTACCCCCCTTAATACTTCGGCATATGTACTTATGGGTTAGTTGTGTTGGTATGTCTTTTTTGGCTGCTGGTATTTGTTTGGAATTCCCATTTAAGGTCATGACGTTGGTTTCTGCTTTCTATCAATGGAATTATGGATGCTCTACTTGTGGATATTGATGGTCTAAATGACTATATGACTATATAAGTCTAACAGAGTATAGACGCAGTCAGTTCCATGTCCGACCTAAACTTCCTGTGTTCTCTTTAACCAGACTGCAGACTTTGATTTACCTGCCATCCTCAGTAACAAAGATTTATTTTCTCTTCCCAATTTGTATTTCTCCTAGATTTCGTAGACAAACTGAGGCATTGGTTTGTGGTGTGTGTCTTTTATTTATAAGGGTTAGTAGTTTTGGTTTGTTAAGGGCTCTGATCTTTCTTCCAGACATTCGTTCGCCTGTTGGCAACCAGAGATTGAATTTCAATTAACTGATATCCTGAGTACTAGCCCTAATAATAATAATGATGATAAGGAAGAAAATGTAGATTTGTCCTAATTTTCATGTGTTAAAAAACTTTGATCCCGATGCTTGGGTTTTTATGCTTGCTGTGTAGCCACGATCTATATTCAACACAAAGAAATAAAAAGAAAAGAAGATTGGTGGAGATCTGTAAACACCGGTGAAGCTAATGTCTGTGGACCTCCACCCCATTTGCACCGAGAGTCCGAGACCCACTTCGATTGGGTCCTCCCCGAGGCTCACCAACCTCGCTCAGGCTCACTGACCTCGCTCATATGCAACTTCCTCGTTGAGGCTTACTAACCTCGCTCATCTGGGTTTAAGATCTGAGGATTTGGGGGAATTGGGACTGTTTGGTGTTTGGTGAAGATGAAGATTTGGGATAGTTTGACCGTCACACTTTTTTAAAATATGGGTAAGGGTAATTCGGGGTTTTGAAAAAAAATAATTTGGTAAAGTTAATCTGGTGGGGCCGGGAGCACGTGCGTGTCACGTGTGGCTCCATTCCGTTAATTTTAACTGGATTTTGGCATCAGGGGGTAACGGCCGTGCAATTTTAATAGTTTAGGGGGTCAATTGTTACTTTTTAAAGTTTAGGGGATGAAGTGAAAAAGGGGTGATAGTTTAGGGTGGGAAAGTGTAATTTACCCTAAAATCTATTAAGCATAAATGGTTGATATCCCATGCAATTGGTATTGCATGCAATACTAATTGAGTGGTTGAGTTTAAAAGTTAACTTCTAAACTTTCAATCTCAATCACTTAATAAAAAATTATTAAAAAAATTCAAAAAACAAAAAGTGAAAAAGTTTTGAAAATGTGAGAGGAAGAAAGGAATTGCATCCATGCAATACTCAAAAAGTATTGCATGTGATCTCAATCCTAGCATAAAATACTTTCACTTTGTTTAAAAGAAGGGAAAAAATCTTAATTGAAACTTTGCTGCGCTTTATTTCCGTTGTCATGAAAGATTAAGAAAGCCCGACATCTATATTGTTATGGATAAAGTTTAGTTACAAACTAGGGTTACAAACTAATTATGTGGCAACTCATAAGACCATCCACATGTATTATTAAAACAAGTCACATAACTCATTAAATAGATCATGTGACTAAAAGTACATGTAGATAATCTTATAAATTGACAGTTTGACACATAGTTGGTTGGTAGCTAAACTCTGTTTGTTTGTTATTAGTGTATAATAAAAAAAATCATTTTTTTGTTATGTCTTATCCTATGTATTTGGTATCCTATGAGACTAACACCCATACACCAAAAAAAGAATAAATAAAAAAAAATCTTATTAGTAGGTGGTGTACCACAAGATAAATATAATTGAAACTTCAACATATTACAACTAAAATGAGAAGATGGTCCTAAATATTAAGAAATAGCTTTTATCAAATGATTTCTAATAAGTTTAGCAAAACATTATTTTTCTAATTTATTAAGTCATCGATCGGGTTAAACCTGTATCTAGCTCGTTTTTTATGAGTTAGGTTTTGAGAAGTCAGAAATCCTTCTATCTTACTTTTTTTTTTTTTTTTTTTTGAAGAAAAAAAATCTATACTCATTATTATTATTTTTTCCTCCGGGTTCAAATTGATTGATGGGTTTGGATTTCAGGTATAACCTTTCTTCAATCTCAAACAACATATTATATCTTCACTCAAATTACAATTTTAGAGTAGCCTTGTTTTAAATATTAACCTCATGTGCTATATATTTTGTGCACAGCTCTCATATATAATTTTGATTTTAAACTAAAATTAAATCTCAATGAGATGAAAAGTGTTGTGGAGGTGTGCACGGAATATACGTAAACAACTCTGTCCAAATCCACATATAAAAGCAGTCCGAGTAGCCTATATTTAAGGGTGGCAAAAAAAACCCAAATCCATTAGCCCACCCAAACCCACCCACTAATTGCCCATCCAAACCCACTTATTTAATAAATGGGCAAATGAGTGCTAGCCCAATTAGATCCAATTAAGTTGAGTTTAATTGGGCTTTAATTGGGTTGCTTATTGGGCATCAACAAAAAGCCCAAAAAAAAAATAATAATAATAAAAAAAAAAAAAAAAAAAAAAAAAAAAAAAAAAAAAAAAAAAAAGATTCTAAGAGGTTTTGGTCATTTTGGAGGTTCCAAGGGTATTTTAGTAATTTTCTTAAGTTTTAATTGTTTTTTCATCATTTTATAGGTTTTAAGGGTATTTTGGTAAATATCTATTTTATTAGATGGGTTTAAATGGGTAGGTTGGGTTTTAGCTTAGATAATTGGGTTGGGTTGGGTTGGGTTTGGATAATTTCTACTTTATTAAATGGGTTTAAATGGATTATTGGGTTTTAAAGGCCTAACCCATTTAATGCCCACTCAAACCCACCCATTTGACACCTCTACCTATATTCAAGAAATATTTGTCAAACATATAATAGCAGTCTGGCGTAAGCAAATATGCCAAACCGAAGTGGGGACAGTTGACTACCTAACCTTATTCAAAGGAAAAAATCATTCATAAGTCTTACAAATGAATATTCTTATATTCAGTTGCCGTGACAAAGTCAAAGATACTATGATTTCACACTGATTAACACATCTAGAAGAAATAACGCGTTTTTTATATTGAATACATCTATCTAATATGAACCATATATTAGAGTCTGCCTAACAGTTTTTCTAATATTGTCTGCTATATATCTATATATATATACAACGAAAGACCAATCAGTATTGACATTCCAGCCATTATATCCCACACCTAGATACAAGATTCCCAAAATGCCTTTCCAACAACGTTGGTTTTTGTTTCCTGTACTAATCTTTTTTCTTCTCATTGTGTCCTATGGCTATGGAGCTGCTGAAGCCAACAACATTAATGTTACTGGTGTAGGTTTAATCATTGATGTTAATACCCGTATTGGAAAAGAAGAGAAAATAGCCATAGAAATTGCAGCTCAAAACTACCACACCACTTCAAAGACTCACAAACTTTCTCTCTATATCAAGGACTCCACCATCAGAGTCACTTCTGCTGGTAAGTTCTCTATCACTTGACTTACCTATTTTGTTAAACATTTAAATATCTGTTAAAATCATGGTCATATAATTAAATATCATTTTCTAACAACTTAAGTTTTTGGAACAACTAATAATTTATCATGATATCATAATTGAGTTCAAACCCGTCTCCAAATTTGTTAAAAAATCTGCATGTTAGGCCCCACTTATTAAGGGGATTCTGGATAAGATTCTGGACAATTGGTAATTTATCAATATTAGTAACATCTATGTTGATGGAATATCTAAATTTTGGTTGCAGTTGAAGATATGATTAGAGAGAAAAAGGTGAAAGTGATTATTGGCATGCACACATGGCATGAAGCAGCTCTAGTAGCCGATATTGGAGGCCAAGCTCATGTTCCAGTTATTTCGTTTGCAGCACCAGCCATCACCCCACCATTAATGCCACTTCGCTGGCCTTTCTTGATACAAATGGCTAGAAATGGTTCCGAACAAATAAAATGCATTGCAGATATTGTTCATGCATACAATTGGAAAAGGGTCATAGCCATTTATGAAGATGAAGCATTTGGTGGCGATTCTGGGAAGTTAGCTCTTCTATCTGAGGCTCTCCAACATGTTGGTTCAGAGGTTGAGTACCGTTTGGTCCTTCCACCATTTTCGTCTCTGTCTGATCCAGAAGGGGTTGTTCATGAAGAGCTGGTTAAGGTACTGAGCAAAACACAATCTCGGGTCTTTATTGTTCTTGAGTCATCATTAGCAATGGTGACTCATTTGTTCAGAGAAGCTAAAAATTTGGGACTTGTAGGAGGAGAATCAGCTTGGATAATTCCAGAAAGCATTACAGGTTTGCTGGACTCTGTTAGCAACTCAGTTATTTCCTCTATGGAAGGCGCTTTAGGAATCAAAACCTACTATTCTGAAGAAGGCAGCTCAGAGTACAAAGATTTTCATGCCCAGTTCCGGAAAATGTTCAGAACTGAATATCCAGAAGAAGATAACTCGGACCCTGGGATTTTTGCTCTGCGAGCATACGATAGCATTAGAATTGTTATACAAGCAATAGAAAGAATGACTGGTAATACTAGTAGTAATGCTAGTAGTCCAGAGATGTTGTTACACAATATGTTATCAAGCAATTTCTCTGGTTTGAGTGGCAATATACATTTTGAAGGAAGCCAGCTCTCTGACACTCCTATTTTGAGGATTGTAAACGTGGTTGGAAAAAGATACAAAGAAATAGACTTCTGGATACCAGATTTTGGGTTCTCAATGAGCCCTTTAAAAGAAAAAATTGAAGAGAAAAATGGAAGTAGAAATTTTAATGACACCACAAATGCTTTGGTTGGTCCAATAATTTGGCCAGGGAACTTAAGACAAACTCCAAAAGGATGGGAAATGCCTACTCAAGCAAAGCCATTGAAAATTGGAGTTCCAGGTAGAACAACATTTGAGAGGTTCGTGAAAGTCAACACGAATCAGAACCGTTATGATGGTTTCTGCATTCAAATATTCCTAAAGGTGTTAGACCTCTTGGGATATGATTTGCCTTATAAATTTGAGGCCTATAATGGCACCTACAATGATCTGGTTCATCATGTCTATAATAAGGTAACACTTCTTCTCTGCCTTTCATTCATTGAGAAGTCTTTGTTTATAAACATCTGGTGCGTACACTACAAACATAACACTTCACATTATTCTGACCGCTTTCTATGTGCACATTTTATGTACTGTTTTTAACATAAACAGGAAACCATAAGTTCTGTCTGATGTACCATCCTTTTGTGGTTGCTTACAAGTATAAGTGATCAATGAATAAGGAGAAAGGTTATGATCAATACCTTACCTAGAGAGCTATAGATCAAATTAGTCTCCAAAAACTGTAAAAAGTAGAGAATTAAGTAAATGAAATTCAATTTTTGTACAAATCCTGAAACTTTACATTGTCACTTTTTTTAATTCAAAAACATTAATTTTGCAAGACCATTCTGATAGCTTATCTGAGATTAACTTCATCCTTTTCCGGGAGAGAGTAAGCACTTGGAAGAGTTGGGAATCTATAACTAGAAACTAATCCGCTCCTAGGAAAGGCAGTGAATCTTTGACTAGGCTAAACTGACTAGTTTTATAGACTTCTTTTATTGCTTATAAATCTTTTATTTGGTTACAATTATTTGTTTCTGATTAGGATTTTATGATTGTCATGTGGGTCTAAATGCAACAAAAGACTTATGATGCTATCATTGGTGACATGACCATACTAGCCGACCGGTTGCAATACGTGGATTTTACCCTTCCATATGCTGAGTCAGGTTTGGCCATGATAGTTCCAACAAAACCTGAAGGGTCACCATTGATGTTTACAAAGCCTTTCACCAGGGACATGTGGTTGGTGACTGCTGCCATCTTGATGTACACAATGCTCATTGTTTGGTTCCTGGAGCGCCAATCCAATCCAGAATTTAGTGGCCCATGGAAGAATCAGATGAGCACTGCACTCTGGTTTACCTTCTCCTCTTTGTTCTTTGCACACAGTAAGTATCAATTTTATGTATAGAGCCTATGACATGCTATTATGCATGTAGAAGCATCCTGCGCACATAAATTTCTATGATTTGGAGAGTGCATTTCTAAATTGGCTGAATGTATACTATTCTGCAAATTGCTGCTTATTTATCATCAGAAGATAATCCTTTTTAATCACCACAGAGATATGTCTTAAAGTTACAACAAGCACTCATACCACGTTGTTTCGTGTTGCAGGGGAAAAAATCTACAGCAACTTGACACGTTTGGTGATTATAGTGTGGCTCTTTGTCGTGTTGATCCTAACCTCGAGCTATACTGCTAGTCTGTCTTCAATGCTCACCGTGCAAAAACTGCAACCAAATGTCACAGACATCGAGTGGTTAAAGAGGAACAACTTGAAAATTGGTTGCGATGGCGATTCATTTGTAAGGAAATATCTGGAGAATGTACTTAATTTCAATCCACAGAATATCGTGAACATCAGCAGTGAAGACCTATACCCAGGGGAATTCAAAAGCAACCATATAGCTGCTGCCTTTCTTGAACTCCCATATGAAAAAGTTTTCCTAAATGAGTATTGCAAGGGTTACACTGCTACCATACGCACCAACAGATTTGGAGGATTAGGCTTTGTGAGTACTAACTCAAACATTATGCCAAACCTTATAAATTTCATGAGACTTCTGTTTTGAACATCTTAAAACACTTGTACCATAAGTTTTGTGCGTGGGCACACACAGGTGTATATAAATAGTATCTAATAGAAATCTTATCCTTCTTCCTGCCCAGGTCTTCCCGAAAGGCTCGCCACTTGCAAGGGATTTTTCTGAAGCAATTTTAAAGCTATCGGAGAATGGAGATACAAAGATTCTGGAGGATGAATGGTTGACTCCCTCACATGAGTGCTCAACCAACATAACTTCCAGCGAACCTGAAAGCTTGAGCCTCCAGAGCTTTGGGATTCTCTATCTAATATCTTTTGCCACTTCTACCATTTGTCTTTTACTATCCATAGTCCACTTAATCATTAGTCGTCACCAACATCAAGATGCTCCTAAAGGAAATGCAACTCCGGATGAAGAGTGCAAGGAGGCTCCGGATGAAGAGAGTGCTTGGAAGGAGGCAGTTAAACTTGTAAAGACTTTTATATTAGAATCCAGGTAGACAACTCAACTTGGTAGACACATCGATACAAGTAAATGAATGCTGGAATTCACTAGCACTTTTGACACTCCAGAGCACCTTCAGGACTCCCCGCCAAGCAGAAATTGAAATGCAATGAACTCCTCATTGTTGAAAAGAAGTACAAAGATTGAATGCTGTCTTAGATATTAAGATTTCCTGTGCATTGTTGTCTTGCAAACTTTTCTTTTTACCAGCTCTTGGCCCTGCCTGTGCATGGCCATAACAATAGCTAGTTGCTGAGGATCCAATGCCTGAGAGGCATAGACTGTATAATATTTCTGGGCACATGTATCACCGTAATTACTAAGATTTGAAGCTAGCTTGCGTTTACGTTCACTGTAATTAATGAAACTCATTAGAAAAGTAGCACCTTTCTCAAGTTCTCATTTTACCAAACATATGTTATATTCTTCAAATTGTCAGAATTATAAAATCACTTATCTGAATGCAAGTGTGTTTTTTGCTGGGCCCTCTGAATGCAAGTTAATTATCATCAAAAATCACAATACACACGGATGCATATCCAAAGTAACAGACATGCAAATTACACAATCACAAATAGTAATAAATTTATATAATTTATATACAATATCCCCAACAAATACAGGGTACGAGAAATTACTCAGTCCACCAAGTAAATCACATCATCCATCCACTAATCTATTAATTAAATGACACGTGTTTAATTTAATTACTCAACTGCTTACTAAGACAACAAAGAAATACTAAAAGACCAATATACCCACAACATATCTGGTTACCCCCACTCACCGCTACCGGCTACACAAGCGAGCGACGGTGGCAGCTCTAAAACATGCATGAGAGAGAGACAAATTGAGTCACAGCAAGCCCACAAAGACACTAGCACCACAAACAACAAATGGAAAAGATCGTGGATGCTTGATGATTCTCCATTGAAAGGGCTGTGAGGAAGAGAATCTCCCATTTCTAAGCTCATCTCCTTGGTTGGGCCTGGTGGAGTTTAAATATTTTTCCATCCCCAAATTACAAACAATTCAACAAAAAACAACCTTATAAACACCATCAATCAAATCACTCAATCCCTAGTATATCTCCCATCCATCACAATCCTAGATTTGTCAATCAGATAACAAATTCCTCACAAACCCACATCAAGAATCAACTTAATCTCATGAAATCCATGACTTCATGGTGTCCAGGAAGAGTGAGAGAACCTGGTTAGGATGGAGCTCGTTGATGACGGCGACGCTGGCCAATGCATCGGCGTAAGCGAGATCGGAAGCCCTCACTCCAGTTACCGCTCACAGCTTCGTTGCGAGAATTTCCATTAATGGTGACGCAGATGGGGTCAAACTCGAGCTCTTGTTGGTGGGCGTCTTCGAGGCAGTCCTAGATGTTCTCTGGCAAGCCGACAAGGTACTTGACTCGACATGCGATGCCATAGGTTCGGGTCGGGTTAGGGCTATAGAGAAGTTGCAGAGATTACATGAAGAAGAAAAAGATAACAAATTATTAGAGCATTATTCTCGGTACAATGTATTGATACACTAAACTTAGACAGCCATTCTTGGGCCTTGGCCTCTTGGGCCTAATGTATTCTACCACATTTAATTTGTTTAAAACCACGTATCCATATGAGATTTGGTGGAGGATGACTTGAGCCCACGTATCGGATAATTTGGATATTTCATTATTTGCAGCTATGGACTCAGATTGCAGGGAGATATGCTCCTATTTTTGTCAACTTTTTCCATAACCTCTAATCTGTCTCAAAGATATGTTTATAATTTGCCTCAAATCAGGGTTTCACAAAAGGCTTGCTATAAATATGTAAAGGAAAATGTTATTTGTTCACTTCCTATACTGTATATTTTGTAAACATGGGGTGTGCCAAACCGACCATTTTTCCTTGTTTAATTAACCTCCTAATTTCAGAATCATTCCTAGCCTTCCAAAAGTTTATTGAATTCCCGTGTTAGGAAATCCATTTTTTTTTTGTTTGGGGTAAATTATATTTTAAACCTTAAAGTTTTGAGTATATTTCATTTTAAAAATATTTCATTTAAACATTATAGTTTCAGATAGTTTTATTTAAACCTTAGAATATTCAGTAAGTTTCATTGAAACCTCAAAATTTGAAATAAATTTCATTTAATTCAACTATTCACATGATGTTTATGGGTGTTAAAAAAATGTGATACAAGGTTTAAATGAAGTGTTTTTTTTAATAAGTTTAAGATTTAAATTAAATATTTTAAAATTAAGTTTAAATGGAACATACCTAAAACTCTAAGATTTTAAAAGAATTTACCATTTTTTATTTATAGTTGACCAACATTTCATGTCACTTTGGTGGAACTTTGTATCCTTGTATCTACGTTACTCAAGCTAGCAATTGAGACTTGAACTAGTCTTATTGAAGACTCAAGTTATCAACACTACTCAAGCTAGCAATTGAGACTTGAACTAGTCTTATTGAAGACTCAAGTTTTCAACGCTACTCAAGCTAGCAAGTGAGAATTGCTATTGAAGACTCAAGTTATCAGGGGTGTTCAATAATATTGTCTGTTTAGTGCTATTTCTCTTAGTTGCTCACAATTGAACCACATAAATAATTATCTAGAAGAAGATCCCTTTTAATATGTGTTTTCTTATCCTGTACTTTCATATAAAGCTTCTCTTATATGTGTGCAACTTTGTTTTTGCCGTTTTCTTGTTTGTCATCTGAACTTATTAAGTTATTATCACGCATAGTGCTACTGTTACGAACAGGGCTGAATAATTGCATTGAATAATTGGATTGTAGTTGTCAAAACGTGAAATCAATTTTCAATTATTTTGTATTGTTTATTTTATGTATCCTATTTCGTAAAATATACAAACATTTTTTAAAATATATTAAAAATTATAGATATACATACATACATAAATGATATATTTATTATAAACTTGGAACATATTCAAATAATTATAATTTAATCTTCACTTATGCAATAATATTTAACAAAACTAACTAAATAAATCAAAGGAAACATATTTATAACATCCTAATTCATATTGATCAAACGTAAAAATGTTAATACATGATATATAAGGCAATTTTTTTTTCCTAATCATATTGCCTAATCAAAACAAGTAACACAACAATTTTGTGTTAAAAACAAGTCCATGTTGGACTCAATTCCAAGCAATTTTTTTTAGTAAAACTCAATTTAAACTATATGTCAATGTATCGTCCAATGCGTTACGATTCAAACGATACACATGTGTATATCGTACGATTCATGAACATGTCCAATACTCATTTACGATACAATATTTTTTATACAGGATTCGATATGTATTGTACTATACGTATCACGTTTTGAGAGGAATTTGAAGGAATGAGATGAAGTAAAAATTGTAAGATTTAAAACTTAATTTACCATTTTTTATTTGTTGTTAACTAACATTTCACGTCAATTTGGTGGAACTTTGTATCCTCTTATCTATACTACTCATGCTAGCAAGTGAGACTTGAACTAATCCTATTGAAGACTCAAGTTATAAGGGATCTTAATTAATAATGTATGTTTTGTAATATCCCGACCAAACTCGGTGGTTAAATGTTAAATTGGGATTATATACATACTTATCATTTTTTTTAGTGCATAAAATTTTATTGTTATAAAGCCCTATAGATAATTGTGTTAACTTATGAAATATATTAAAAACATATGGGTATAAATGTAAATTGGGTATTTGGGCTAAAATAGAAATTACAAGTTTTGTTCGTTCATGTTGATATCAAGTTAAGGCTTGGTATTAAATATTAACATGCCGGTCATGGTTACAACTTACAAGACGATTTACACTAATATATCTAGAAATAACGTGTACATATTATTTTGAAAGTTTTAGATTAAAATAAAACATACTGAAAATTTTAAAGTTTAAAACATAATTTATATTATTATATATTAGGTTGAACCACATTGCGCAAACATTACAAGTAGACTAGTATATGTTATAAACTTATAATTAACATTTCTTGTCTATTTAATGCAACTTCGCATCGTCTTACCTACGTCTAAGTCAATGCACATGGAAAGGAGCTTTGCAAGTAAACTAATTAAACCAATCTTACCAAAGACTTAATTTGAAAGGGATCTTCATAATATCTGTTTAATAATTTAATGTTATTGTTCTTATGAGTTGAATAAATTTTCTTTATTCTATTTTTTGTATTTTACTTTATGTTCCACCAAGTGCAATATGAATGATTCTAATTTTTTTCTTTTTCCATTTTAAACTTTATTTATTTAAAAAAAAAAAAAACTCTTCTCATTTAAATTTTCTAATCCAGCACTTACATATTGTCAAGGATAATTGTGAACATTCCAAATTCAAACAATCACCTGCTGCAGATAAGGCTAGAGACTCATCTCAAGTTCAAATACAAGTTACGGATAAGGGTAGGAATACCTTTTGTAATTCAAACACCTCTCATCTGTTGTAATCTATTGCTATCCTTTCCTTTTCAAATACTTGTAAACTCTTTTATAAATATTCAATACATATGTTCACTCTTTGTATTCAAGAGAGAATCAATTATGTTACCCAAATATCAACCTAAGAGGGAGGGTGATTTAGGTTGAGGCAAACTTTTTCGATTTAAATGCGGAATTAAAAACTATTTTCAATTAGTAAAAACAAATTTAAGAACACAATTCAATTGCAATATAGATATGATAGAAAATCAACACAAGCATATATAAGCAATTGAATAAGTAAGAGATAGAGATAGAGAAAATCAAACACAGTGATTGTTATCGAGGTTCGGCTTCCCCGCCTACGTCCCCGCCTCAAGATCACTTCTCGAGGATTCCCAAATTCACTAATTTGACAATCTTCTTTCGGGTGAAGATCAAAACCGTTACAAATCTTCTTTACACGGTGAAGAGTAACCACCGAGTGAAAAATCCTTTTCACTCTTAGGATTTATACCAAGACCCACAAATCTTCCTTACAAGGTGAAGAGTAACCACCCAGTGAAAAATCCTTTTCACTACTTAGGATTTATACCAAAACCCTAACAAAAACACTCAATGGTTTCAACAAAGTATTTGTTGTACAAGATAAGGCTCTCTCAAAGAGTAATTGTACACAATATGCTCACTCTAATAGTATATCAAGGATTTGATCAATATGGCTCAAAAAGTGTTTAGAGAAATTTTCAATCAAGGATTTTGAATGATATGAAAATATAAGCTTGAGAAGGATGGATTGATGTATAAGATGTTATCTTTTCTATCTTTGATTTCTCTTGTATGCTTGATGTTTAGAAATGAAGAAAGGGTAGTATTTATAGCCATCATGTTGTCTTGCATTCTTCTTGATTTTCAATCAATCAATTTGCTTCTTTGAAAACTTTTCTTCTTAAGATTTTTCAACCATAATTGATATGGTTGTCTTGCATGTGAATTTCAATCAATTAAGTTTGTCTTTGAAGACTTTAAGATTTTTCAATTGATATTGTTGTCTTATATTTGAATTTCAACCAATCAAGTTGTCTTTGAAGACTTTAAGAGATTTTTCAATTGATATGGTTGTCTTATATTTGAATTTCAACCAATCAAATTTGTCTTTGAAGACTTTAAGAGATTTTTCAATTGATATTGTTAGCCTCAAGGTTTCAATAATTATTAATTGGCTAATTAATCCAAGGACATTCATGTAGTTTTGATGATAACCATGATTTTAAGTTGTTCATTAATGATATTTTCATATGAACTAATGATTTATGTTTTAAAGCTTAATTTTGACTATTGATTTAATTGGACCAAGATGGCCAATTCAAATATCAAGCAAATGCAAAGTTGATAAGTTGCAAATTCATTGAAGATCAAAGTCATCAAGACTCAAGACAAAGAAATCAAGCTCAAAGACAATGATCCGAGACATATGAGAAGTAAGAGTTAGGTTTTGTAAAGTTTATTAAGATTTGATCTTTAAGGCTCAACTTTAAAACCAACTTCAATTGAAAAATCTCTTAAAGTTTTCAAAGACAAACTTGATTGGTTGAAATTCAAATGTAAGACAACCATATCAATTGAAAAATCTCTTAAAGTTTTCAAAGACAACTTGATTGGTTGAAATTCAAATATAAGACAACCATATCAATTGAAAAATCTCTTAAAGTTTTCAAAGACAACTTGATTGGTTGAAATTCAAATATAAGACAACCATATCAATTGAAAAATCTCTTAAAGTTTTCAAAGACAAATTTGATTGGTTGAAATTCAAATATAAGACAACCATATCAATTGAAAAATCTCTTAAAGTTTTCAAAGACAAATTTGATTGGTTGAAATTCAAATATAAGACAACCATATCAATTGAAAAATCTCTTAAAGTCTTCAAAGACAAACTTGATTAGTTGAAATTCAAATATAAGACAACCATATCAATTGAAAAATCTCTTAAAGTCTTCAAAGACAACTTGATTGGTTGAAATTCAAATATAAGACAACAATATCAATTGAAAAATCTCTTAAAGTCTTCAAAGACAAACTTGATTGATTGAAATTCACATGCAAGACAACCATATCAATTATGGTTGAAAAATCTTAAGAAGAAAAGTTTTCAAAGAAAGCAAATTGATTGATTGAAAATCAAGAAGAATGCAAGACAACATGATGGCTATAAATACTACCCTTTCTTCATTTCTAAACATAAAGCATACAAGAGAAATCAAAGATAGAAAAGATAACATCTTATACATCAATCCATCCTTCTCAAGCTTATATTTTCATATCATTCAAAATCCTTGATTGAAAATTTCTCTAAACACTTTTTGAGCCATATTGATCAAATCCTTGATATACTATTAGAGTGAGCATATTGTGTACAATTACTCTTTGAGAGAGCCTTATCTTGTACAACAAATACTTTGTTGAAACCATTGAGTGTTTTTGTTAGGGTTTTGGTATAAATCCTAAGTAGTGAAAAGGATTTTTCACTGGGTGGTTACTCTTCACCTTGTAAGGAAGATTTGTGGGTCTTGGTATAAATCCTAAGAGTGAAAAGGATTTTTCACTCGGTGGTTACTCTTCACCGTGTAAAGAAGATTTGTAACGGTTTTGATCTTCACCCGAAAGAAGATTGTCAAATTAGTGAATTTGGGAATCCTCGAGAAGTGATCTTGAGGCGGGGACGTAGGCGGGGAAGCCGAACCTCGATAACAATCACTGTGTTTGATTTTCTCTATCTCTATCTCTTACTTATTCAATTGCTTATATATGCTTGTGTTTGATTTTCTATCATATCTTATTGCAATTGAATTGTGTTCTTAAATTTGTTTTTGCTAATTGAAAATAGTTTTTAATTCCGCATTTAAATCGAAAAAGTTTGCCTCAACCTAAATCACCCCCCCTCTTAGGTTGATATTTGGGTAACAATTGGTATCAGAGCCAAGGCTCTACATATAGATTTAACAATCTTAGAGTTAAGATCATGGCAAACACATTTAGACCTCAAATGGTTGAAGGTCAATCTACAAATAGACCACCCTTGTTCAATAGTAGTGATTATAGTTATTGGAAAACTAGAATGACTACGTACATTAAAGGTCAAGATTATCTCATATGGAAAATCATTGTAAATGGTCCTCATGTTCCTACTAAAATAGTAGAAGAACAAGAAATACCCAAACAAGAAACTGAATGGGATGAAAATGATGTCAAACTCATTGAATTAAATTATAAAGCTATGAATTGTTTATATTGTGCGTTTGACTCAAAGGAATTTGATGAAATTTCAAGTTGTAATTCAGCTAAAGAAATTTGGGAAAGACTTGAAGCTACATATGAAGAAGCAAGTCAAGAATCAAAGATGAGCATGCTTGTTCATGATCACAAATTGCCTCAAATAGAGAAAGATGAATGTACAAGCATTAGCCCTCAAACATCCAACGATGAAGAAGATTCTACCGAAGCTTTTTGCTTAATGGCATATGAAGATGAGGTAACTTCTAAACTTAATTCTTTAGAAGATGAATCTTATAGCTATGATGAATTACAAAATGCTTTTGAAGAATTGGTTGAAGAATTTGAGAAGAATGTTTTGAAAAATAAAGTTTTTAAAAAGAAAGTCACATCTCTTTCAAACGAATTAGATGATTTCAAAAGCAAAAATGAAATTTTAGAAAAACAAATTATTTCTTTAAATGATAAAAATCTATCTTTAGAAAAAGAAATAATTAAGTTGAAAATTGAATCACAAAGCTTCATTGAGAAAATGAAAGCAAAAGATGTGGAAACATCATCACAAATAGCTTATGATTCAAATCTCTTAGTAAATGAAAATAAAGAATTAAAACTCAAAGTTGAAAACTTAAACAAAATTTTGACTAACTTTACAAATGGAAAGAAAAATTTGGATAATTTGTTAGGTAGTCAAAGATGTGTTTTTGACAAAGCGGGTATTGGATATAACCCGAAAATAAAAGAAAAACACTATCAAAAATTTTTCATTAATGAAAACTTCTTGAAATCTCCCATATGTAAACATTGTGGAAAATTAGGGCATAATATTCATACATGTCCCATGAAAAATATGATTTGGGTAGTCAAAGGAACTACTCCTCCAAAAGCTAACCCTAGTGGACCCAAGAAAATTTGGGTACCAAAGAAGGTTATTTGAAGTTGTTTTGTAGGTATGCTTGATATCCAAATCTACCAAGGATAAGTGGTTTCTTGACAGTGGATGTTCAAGGCATATGACAGGTGACAAAAACAAGTTCACTTCTCTTACTCTAAAAGATGGAGGAAATGTCAAATTCGGTGATAACTCAAAAGGAAAGATCATCGGTATAGGTAATATTGGTAAAACACATTCTCTTGTTATTGAAGATGTTCTCTTGATTGATGGCTTGAAACATAACTTGCTAAGTATTAGCCAATTGTGTGATAAAGGCTATAATGTAATATTCAAATCAATCATGTGCATTATAGTAAATGAAATTGATAATCAAGTTTTATTTGTGGCATTTAGAAATGAAAATGTCTACACTATTGATTTTGATAATATGACTTCAAAAGAATCAATTTGCCTTGCTGCCATAAATGAAAATAGTTGGTTGTGGCATAGAAGATTAGGACATGCCAATATGGAATTACTCTCAAAATTGTCTAAACTTGATTTAGTAAAAGGCTTGCCGGTTACTAAATTTGTTAAAGATAAAATATGT
>OU015767.1:41123650-41143525 GCA_907173295.1 Fagus sylvatica
GCAACGAAATTCTTCCGTCACTATTATACTACCAACAGCGACGACATTTTTCGTCGCTAATAGTGACTATTGTCGTTGCAAATAACTTACGAACATTAGTGAATAAGTCGTCGCTGAAATGTTACTATTTGCGACGATAAATATGTCGTCGCTAATATGCTTATAGGTACAAATTAGCGACGACTTAAGTCGTCGCTATTTACTTTTTACATTTTTTTATTTTTTTATAGTTTTCATTCTGATTTTTACTTGAATACTAAAAACACATTCATACATCGTCATACAACTATCCAATAAATAAATAGTTATAAAATCATTACATCTATTAAATTGACACATAGAAAAATATAAAAAACAATACTCAAGTTCAATCTATCATATACAAAGTTTAAATTCCACACTCAATTCCCAATCACATTTAAACATATTGCCTTATCAACTAACTAATTAAATGTCCTCATCTGGATATATAGACTTTAAACTTTTTGCATTGAGATGAATTTTCCCAAGATATGTGGGTCATGACACGAAACATTTCTTCTTCCTGAAGTAAGAAACAAAACTCAATATAAAGGTTACCAAAATATATAAACATATTCATAAAAAACCTTATAACTTACTAAAAGCTCATATCACATATCTCTTACCTGATAGCTAAACGGAGAGATTAGGCCTGGAGGAGCTTAGTTCTCAGTGTTCTCTTTACCTAAACCAAGGATTTGAGTTTATTACTAACAACTCAAGAATTCTTAACCCACCTCCAAGAGGTTCCCAAATACAAACACATCATTCACTATTTCATAAAATAACAATAAAACAAAGATTACATGGCTCATATATATCCTTTAATACTAAATTATCTAAATCATAAAACTAAGGAAAATAAAAATTCACCCAAGTAGTATACACACCAAATAGTATAAAAAATAATTTACAACTCAAATCACTTACCCAATTGCAAGAATAAATTCATTAAAGTTTCATTATTTTCATGCACTTGGGATACTGTCTCTTTACAGGGCAGTCTTATTATAAATTACATTTTACCAACCAAATCATTTTAAATACCATGAGATTTCATAATGACATCCTAATATAAGTATACTATATATATATAAATGTTCAACTCAAAATGACGTCTGTACAATTTATAAAAATTACAACAAGTCAGTGTACTCAAATAATTTCTGACAGATTCATGATTCTAAAAGAAAATTTAAAACTCTTTCAATATCAACTCAAATGTTGTAATTCTTGATTCTAAACTCAAGCCATGTGTGTTAGGTTTCATTATATTCCTCATTTACATTCAGATTTCACATATTCAATTTACTACCCATTTTATAAACATCAAACACAGAATCTGTCCAAATGACAGACTTGAACAACTTTCTTATAAATTCTCAAAACGTGTCCAAATGGCCATATCTTCATGTGAAATTAAATACCCACGTACTAGACATATAATAAAGTATTCCTCAACAAACCGTTTCCAAAATTACTTTATATAAAAATCCCAGAATTTCATACAAGTTTCTGCTCACTGCAGAAAACAGAAACAGAGGGTATTCTTCATCAAGAACTTAAAAAATTTTACCTTATACATCCACACACATATTCATTCATATTAAATTTGATTAAAATCCATTAAAGAACGACATTTTGGAGGCTGACCAGGTCCGTAACCCAACTCATAGTTGTTTAGAACTTGGTTCTAAATGGTTTCCGCAAGTCAATTTTCGGTTAAAAGATAAGATTTGCATCAACAATGCACCAATTACTCTCAAAATTTCCAGATTTACTCTAAATTATAAGACAAATGTTTTTCATGAAGGGTCCGTGACCCAATTCAAAGCCGTTTAGAACTTGGTTCTAAATGGTCTCCGTGAGTTAATTTTTGGTTATAAAATGAGATTTGCATCTACAATATACAAATAACTCTCAAAATTTCCAGATTTACTCTAAATAATGAGACAAATGTTTTTCACGAAGGGTCCGTGACCCAATTCTAAAAAAATCACAAGGTGCCACATGGAGGTCAAAATTGCATCAAGCACGGTCATCTAAACATATTTTGTTCCTAAATTGCACAAATCATCCTAAAATTGTTTTAGATTCATTCTAAATGGTAAAATAAACATTTTTAATGAAGGGTCCATGACCAAATTCTTCACCATTTGGAATTTGCTTCCAAAGGGACATTTCATCAAACACTTGATAGACAACTTTACATATTACACTACACATAAGTTTTCTTTACAAATCCATTTTTCCTACATACATTTATAGATTTTATACACACAATCTATACTCTAAACATATTTCAATAACATTATAAAACAACAACAACACAAACCCATTACAAATTGGAGTATGAAAACACAAAACATGCAAAAATCAATTCCAAAACACACCAAATACCCATACATCCGAAAATTGCATGAATAAATCTAAAAAAAATCAGATTTGAGTGTTTGATACTACATACCTCACTTCTAGCACCATTAGAAAAAAAAAATGTCACTTGTTTCGAAGAAAGCAATCATCCAGGTTGAATGTTGTCATGAATCTCCTATTTTTTGGCCTATTTGACCTTGAGGAAGAAGATGAAGCCATCAAGGGTAAGTCTGAAATTTCAAGGGGAAAACACTAAAAATGTAGTAATCCATCTTTTCAGACCTTAAGGAATAAAGTCACTTAAACTGGTGATACATCAATTACTACTATAGCATTTAGTGTCTCCTAAGTCCTACCATGATATTATTGGACCACAATAATAAAATAAAAATAATAGAAAATGAATCAGTTGCTTAAAAACTTGGGTATACCAAGCACATTCCATCAATCTATGTGGGTCTAATACTCTAATTTTGTGATCTTTGATACACAATCAAGTGCTAGGCTGGAGGAATGGCTTAGGCCAAGATAGAAGTCTTCAAAACAGCAAAATAAAGGTGCAGGGGTTCTGAGCAAACACTCCTAGGGGACTGTGGCAGAGGTGTTGTGCTGACTTAAAAATAAAGGCATATTAATTACATTACAACTACAAAACCAAGGCATGATAAAATTCACCCAAGTAGTATACATGCCAAACAATACTCACACCAAATTACAACTCAAATCAATGAATCAAATTCAATAATTAATTCCCCAAAGTTCCAGTATTTTCAGCTTAACATTAAGCAGATTTCTGCAGATCAGTCATTTTATAAATTTTATTTGGAACACTTAAAGTTATCAAAGTAAATTGAAATTTAACAGGGATGACCTCATATATATGTACAAGCTACCACAGAAAATTCAGATCAAGATAACATCTCTAGAATTTATTAAAATTCTCGTCATATGGTAAACACAAATCTTTCCTGACAGATTTAGTGTCTCATAAGAAAATTAATAACTCTTTCAATATCAATCCAAATACTATAATTCTTGATTCTAAACTCAAGCCCTGTGTGTTAACTTTCATTATATTCATCTTTTGTATCCAGATTCCACATATATAAATTACTATGAATATTTAATCACTACAAATACAGACACTGTCCATTTGACAGATTTGTAGGATTTTCTTATAAATTCTCAAAAGGTATTCAAATAACCATATTTTCAAGTGAGATTTTAAACACTTATACTAGACATATAATAAATCAATCTTCAACAAACCGTTTCCCAAATTACCTTTTACAAAAATCCCAGAATTTCATACAAATTTCTGCTCACTGCAGAAAACAGAAACAGAGGGTATTCTTCATCAAAAACTTCAAAATCACCCATGGTCACACATATACTCATGAACCAAGAAGAATATCAAATCCATAAGCAAAACCACATATAAACATAACAAAACTCAAAGATTAAACCCCCAATATCAAAACCCTAACTAAATTTCATCAATCAAACAATCTCAATCATACCCACTTCTAAACCTTGATTAAAATCATAAGCTCTTACCTTAATTGATTATCAATCTTGTTCTTGCTGTGAGAATGGTGATTTCTATGAAGGAAATTCAGATGTAGATGGTGTGAGAGTGTGAGAGAGAAACGGGTGAGAGAGAGCTAGAGAGAACCAAGTGGGAGCAGAAAATATGAGCAGAAAATGAGGTTGGGGTTTTAGTTTAGGGAAAATATAAGCTGAAAATGAGCAGAAAATATATACAGAAATAGTGACTCATCACTATTTGATAAATTACAGTCTTACTCCCATTATTTGGTAAAAAAAAATTTCAAATTTTTTTTTTTTTCAAATTTTTATACATTTTTTTTTTTTACAAAGACTACGGATTTTATCATTTAAAAAAAAAAAAAAAAACTGAACCTCTTTATAATGCTTTAAACTATGATTAAAATAAATACTAAAATTTAGGATTTTAAAAATGGTCACATATCAGCGACGACACACAATATCGTCGCTATAAAGTACTTATAGCGACGATCCACAATGTCGTCGCTAAACAGTTAATAACTTAATATAAAATCCTATATGTTATTATTATTTTAGTCACGTATCAGCGACGACACACAATATCGTCGCTATAAAGTACTTATAGCGACGATCCAAAATGTCGTCGCTAAACAGTTAATAACTTAATATAAAATCTTATATGTTATTATTATTTTGGTCACGTATCAGCGACGACACACAATATCGTCGCTATAAAGTACTTATAGCGACGATCCAAAATATCGTCGCTAAATGGTTAATAACTTAATATAAAATCCTATATGTTATTATTATTTTGGTCACGTATCAGCGACGACACATAATATCGTCGCTATAAAGTACTTATAGCGACGATCCAAAATGTCGTCGCTAAACGGTTAATAGCTTAATATAAAATCCTATATGTTATTATTATTTTGGCCAAATATCAACGACGACACAAAAATCGTCGCTAAATAAAGTATATTAGCGACGAAAATAATCGTCGCTAATATAAAATCATATTTGTTATTATTATTTTTGCCACAACACACAATGTCATCACAAATAAATAACAATTAACGACGACTATTGTCGTCGCTGATATAAAAAAATAATTTGCAACGCCAATCTTGTCGCTAAAAAGTAATTAGTCGTCGCAAATAGATCTTCCATTTTAACATCTATCGTATTAACAACGACCTATAGCGACGACTTAAAAAGTCATCGCTATTGTTAATTTGTTTTGAAAATTAGCGATGACAATATTTTGTCGTCGCTAATGCTTACTTATTAGCAACGATTGTTAGGTCATCGCTGAAATTTTGGTCGCTAAAGGCTAAATTTCTTGTAGTGAATAATATGACAAAAAATGATAACGCTACACCCGCAACAACAAAGGAGTGGAAGATGGCTTCGCCGAATCTGTACTTGCATTGGACATGAGAATCCGCATTGAATTTATAGCGTTCGTTCTATGTTTCTAATGATTATTCTTATCAATTATCATTATATCAAAATACCAATTAGTTTTTTACTGTAGGAAAAATTCAAATTCAAATATTTTATACAATGACATAAGACTTTATGAATTGAATTAAATAGAATCTACTAAAGTTATAAAAATATGATCATAATATCATATATGATTTGACAATTTTGTTTTTTGGAAATTAAAAAACTATTTAAAAAAAATAACCAAACATACCAAATAATTTTATTTTATTTTTTTTACTTTTTTGGTCTATTTTTTTTAATATAATAGTAGTAGCAAACACAGGGGCTTTTTGGTCTAAGGTAGTGGCAAACAGGCTAATAACCTTAGTTGGCACATGAATTATTGTGCATGGGCCGTTATTTGTCAACCCAAAAATCATGAATGTTTTAGGAATCCTCCAAGTCCTTTCATAGTTGGAATTCTATCTAAAGAAGGAATACTATCCATAGTAGAATACTACGTCGTTACGTCCATCATAAGAACTATAGAAAGGACTAGGAAATCTATCACCTCCCTTTGTATATCCTAGCCAACTAGCCCTCTCTTTTGCTTGATCAATACTCTCGTTATCAACAATGGAGTCCGGGAAAGCTGAAATCGAAGCAAGCAAATCGTTGAAGGATACATGCAGTACAATCCTAAAAAAGAGATCCATTGAGGAGTCCTCCTTTCTTGGCCATCAAGAAAAGAAAAAAAAGAAAACTTCGGTTCCTGCCATAGACCCAGAACCAAAAGCTCTTCCAAAAGATGTCATCATTGAGATCTTAAGCAGGTTGCCCGCAAAGTCTCTGCTAAGATTCAAGTGCGTGTGCAAGGAATGGTGTTCCATCATTCAGGATCAAGTTTTCATTGAAACGCATCTCAACAAGGCCCCCTTCATAACTCATTACACTGACAAAGACGAAACTAGTCTAGGAACATACCGGATTGTGGTTGGAAATTTTGAGACTATGGGAACTTGTTAATGGCTTATCGTTGGAAAAGAGTTGTGACTCTGAGGAATGTCGTATTAGGAACCCTACAACTCGTCAAATACTTGACTTGCGCTTGCCTCATCCACATAAAGGTACCTTTTGCGTGGTTTTTTGCTATAAATCCTTGGGTCAATGTAAATTGGTCTCTTTGTATAAGGATGAAACTTGTTATGGTTGCCAAGTTCTTACAATTGAAAAGGACGATCAATGGAGAGACTTGGAAGTTCCAAGTTCACAAGGCAACAAGGTACTCCAAGTTAGTCTTATTAATACACCAAAGGAGGTTGTTCATTATACCATGGTTATCATTGGATGGAACGGAAATATACGTGAAGATATATACTCTTGATTTTGAGAATGAGTGTTTTAGTACTACTAATAGTACGTTGACTCAAGGTAGCTTCACGAGGTCGAGTAAGGTTAGTATTATAGGTTGGGATGGTTGCCTATCATATGCTGAAGTAACAGAAGAGGCGCTTAATGTCTGGGTGCTTGAAGACTACAAGAAGAAGAGATGGAGTAAAAGGAAGATTGTTCTTCCATTGACATTTTTGAAAGAAAATCATATTAAGTATGAAGAAGAACCTTATTTTTTATGATGTTTACATCTGATGAGCTCTCTTTTTATGTGGAACAGAATCAAAGATGTTTGCTTACAACATGAAAACAGGGGACAATTACGTGTACGGTCATCTGCATCCTGAAGGGAAGCAAATTTTATATGAAATTTCGAGAAACCTTGGTGACACTTAAGGGAATGCGACCAGAAAAGTAGACAAGCAAGAAGGAGGCTTTAGTGTCTAGTAAACTTTTTTTCTTTTTTCAAATAATAAAGTTTGGGCAACTGTCTCAAAACTTATTAATGTACCTGTTTTTTTTTTATTAAGAAATTTCAGTTCTTCTCTGTCAAATGTCACACTTTGCATTAAGTTTGCATCGTAAAATCCATGGCGCACTTGATTACTCTATTTAATTTTATGACAAGGTTAATTAGCTCATAGTTAGGGTTTTTTTTATTTTTTTATTTTGTTTTGAATGAGGTCAATGATAAATATAATTATTCATGTAACGATAATTCAAATGATGTAATCACAGTTTGTGTTTGGAAAGGTAAGCCAAGATTAATGCTGGTGGATAATAACAATATATATATATATTAGAAATTTTGGTGCAATTATTAATATAACATCATCATTTTCTCCACCTTTCGTTAAGTATCAAATAAGCATCCAAACACGTTCCCAAGGTGCTAACTTGTCGGAGAAAGACATATCAACAATTTAAATTCCGGTAGAAAACACGAAACGGAATTTAAAACACCCGAAGGATTGATGTCCTCAGATTTTGCTTCCAATAAAGTTTTCTAAATCATGAATTTTGTTTTGGATTAATAGCTAAAAACTATATTTCTTCCAAAGTTTTGTTCAAGCAAATTTATCTTGATGTTCCTACTCGTAGTCATATATTATGGATAAATATTCTATAGCTTCAACAATAAAGCTAATTTGTATATTTAAGTGTCAAAATCAAATTGTAAATAAATGATTTATTTTCCCTTATTGGGTCATGGGCCTTATTGACTACATAAACTTAGGAAGTAATTTTTTTCACTCCTTAAAATATTTTAGTTTGCAAAAGAGTTTATCGCCAAATCCTAGGATACATAGATT
The DNA here is from genome assembly GCA_907173295.1 of Fagus sylvatica. Classification (NCBI taxonomy): domain Eukaryota; kingdom Viridiplantae; phylum Streptophyta; class Magnoliopsida; order Fagales; family Fagaceae; genus Fagus; species Fagus sylvatica. The sequence continues at coordinate 41,131,717 of OU015767.1, forward strand.
TATAGCTTAATAACCATATAAATGGATGGGTAAAACTTAGGTACAACTTCTTTGATCATAAACATTTAAAATAAAACATGTCTATACATATATAATGTTTATGCATATAAAATCATACATGTTTGTACATATATAATGTTGGATAAAATTTAGGTACAGTTCCTTAGGTTATGTACATTAGGTTCCCCAATTGAATTCAAACACATATGGTTGCATTAACCAATGAAACACAAACAATGTTATCTTTTCCAAGAATATTTAAATTCAATGTATTTGAATTCAACTAGGAACCTAATGTACTTAACTTAAGGAACTGTACCTAAATTTTACCCTATAATATTTGGTTGCAAAATAACTAAAACAACAAGATGACCACAAAAAAAAATATATATATATATATATATATATATATATATAATGGAGGTATATTTGTATCTTCTTATGCATGCCACTTTTAGCTTTGATCACTTGGTTCTGTCCCATTCTTCCTTTCATCTTTATCAAACTTCATGCACATTTCACTTTTATAGTTTTGGTAAAACTATTTCGTTCTGATCATCAAAAGTAACCAAAGAAAAGCCATGAAAAAAAACATGTAAAAGAAATAATTTCAAATGGTTTCTAAAGACTTTTGAAAACAAGTTGGACTAATGTAAACAGATCTTGAGCTGTGGGTCAAACCTGTAACTCCACCACTCAATCAAGGATACAAGTTGCTTGTTTTTCGAAAAGATGTATGACATGTACACTCTCCGCTTCTCTCTCACAATTATTGACTTAGCTTCTCTCTCATACACATTTACTTATTATTATAGACCTAACAATATCACATATTTAATGAATTGACTTTAAATCAGGAGATGAATTATCCATAAATTAGGCTATTTTGAAAGGTTGTGACTTTCTACAGAATTTCTTGAATCTTAATGATTCTTTTGATATGGATTTAGGTGAGTTTCCTTTCATGGTGTCTTCTCATAATTAGTCCCCTATGCCTATAAATAAAGTTTCATATTTAGTTATTTATAGATTTTGTTCTTCCATTGTTGAAATTTACAGAATTCTTCAAGATTGATAGTTATAGAATTCCGGCTTGATTGTATCCCGAGGAAGAATTTGTAGAAACCCTATAGCAACACCTAGTAGGGGGGGAATATTGTCTGAGGAAAATGATTTTCATAACACTAACCCTTTTAATGTATGGTTTTCTTGTTTTTTTTCATTAGTTCTACATCCTTTATTCCCCACAAAATAAAATATGTTTATACATATATAATGTTTATATATCTACAAATAGAACATGTTTATACATATAGAGTCTTTTTTGTTGCAAAATATCACAAGTTTTATTAATATTGTAGTGGCCTTCGGCTACATGGATTTAGGTGCTTAGGAATACTAATAGGTATGGTGCCCAATGATGCATTAGGCAGGAATGGAATACATTGTCAGGTGGGAAGGAACAAAAGGGTAGAAGCTCATTTGATTCTATATTTCAGTTTTAGTATGACCGTGAAAGCATGGCTTAGCAATCCTTCAGTGAACAACTTTGTAGGTTACTTCATCGCTACTGCCTCCATTAGAAAACATGAAATGAAAGCTTAAACACGAAAGGTGTTCTCATATTTTATATATGTACAGTGATTTTGCAAACAAATTTTAAAGTTGTTTGAAAGAAAAAAAAAAAAAAACAAATTTTTAAAGTGGATCCCACTGCATTTTGTTTTTAAGTTATGAAAATGGTTTTTAAAATGGGTAAACAAAAAATCTAATTACTTCATGATTTTTCAAAGGGCACATTTTCAAAGTTGAAAATAAAAAGGTTTTTGAAATTAAGAATTTTGCTTGAATTGATAGCTAAAAAAAAAGTTAACTCGTTTGGATGTATACCCAATAATTCCTATTTTTAGTTTGTCTAACCATTATTTTAAGGAAAAATTGCAATTTTCCCCTTTTATGTATGGGTATGTTTCAATCTCCCCCTTTATCTATAAAACCAAGCAATGTCCCCCTCTATCTATTGAAAATGTGTAACTTACCCCGACCATCTATTTTCTGTTAAATTTTAACGAAAACCTAAAGGAAATGTCTAAACTACCCCATTTTAACCCAACCCAACCCTTTTAATAACCAGATTTAATCGGGTCTTGTAACTCGGATTCTATTAAACCAAATGAACCCGATCTAAGCTGAATCCCTAACCCAAAACTCCAATTTTTAATCAAAAAACCACTGTATTTTTTGTTGTTGATGATAATTCTAATTTTTTCACTAAACCCATAAATTTAAGTCACTTTCCCATAGTTTCTCACCAACCAAACATATACAAACCACCAAAATCAAAACAAAAATTTCTTTTACTTTCAGTTTCTCTCACTTTCTCACCAACCAAACACATACAAGCCCCATTCCTAGACCCGATTGAATGTGCCTCTATTCCGAAGGCCAGCCACTGGAACCAGTGGCGGCTCCAGGAAATTTTTTCAGGGTGTTCAACGTTCATTACAAAACTTGAATATAACATCACTAAAAAAAAAAATTACATGAAATTTTATAAAATCCTTCTACAAGTCTTCGAATATAACAACATTACTAAAAAAAAATAAAAATTACATGAAGTTTTATAAAATCCTCCTACGAGTCTTCATAGTTTGATATCGTTGCATAATAGCTTCATTATCAATGCTATCAAATACATTACTTTCAATGTATGTAATAGGGATGGCAATTTTGAACCGCCCCGCCCCGACCCGCGCGGGTTTTACCCGCCCCGTCGAGGTGGCGGGGCGGTTACGGTTTAAGAAATATCGGGGCGGGGCGGGGTCGGATATTAACTGACCCGCCCCGCCTATAATTACAAAAATGCCATTAGGGTTTTTGTTTCCAACATATATATATTTTTCCTTACACTTCTCCAGCAGTCCAGCCACCTCTCTCTCTCTCTCCTCACTTTCATTTTAATTTTCCTCACACCATTCACTCCCTCAAGTTACCGCTAGCCACCATGCCGATCTCACGCCGCCAGCCACCTCACGGCCTCACGCTGCAGCCAGCACCTCACGACGCCGCCATCTCTCTCTCTCTCTCCCTCATGCCGACAGCCCCCTCACGAAGTCTGAATGTTTTTTTTTCTCCTATTTGGTGATGGGCTAGTGTGTTTCGGGGCGGGGCGGGGCTCCTCGGGGCGAGTACGAGGTGGGGCATGTTGCCCCGACATGCGGGGCGGGGCGGTTTCGGGGCTACCTACCCATAGTACGGGGCGGGGTCGGGGCACCCATGATCCGGTCCCGATCCGCCCCGTTGCCATCCCTAGTATGTAACCAAACAATCATTCATCCATTGATCTCCCATTCGATTGCGCAGTAGATTCTTTATATATTTCATTGCTGAAAAACTTCTTTCTACTGTTGCAGTCGCGACAGGAAGGGTCAAAACTAACTTCACAAGCAAATAAACTAATGGATATGTGACATCCTTCTCCGTCTCTACCATCTTTCTAGCAAGCTCATCAATTCCATTTAATTCTAAAAACATGTCATTAGATTGCATATCAACAATGTAATTCTGAAGTTGAATGTCAAGTGCCATTAAATCTGACTCAGAAAAATCAGATGGATATAACTCTGCAAGACGAATCAACTTTTGCTTATCAAAAGCACAAAATAAATTACTAGGATTCAAGCAAGCCATACAAAGTAGCAACTCTGTATTCGCCTCTGAAAAACGGTTGTTGAGCTCTTGAAGTTGCATATCTATGACTGTGTAGAATAACTCGACACGAAAGTGATGTAAATTTGTAATTTGTGGGGTTTGGCGTCGTAGCCTCCCACCAACTACAAATATTTCATCCATGTTCAAGATAGGAATATCATGTTTGTCACAAAATAACAACACTTCAGCCAATAGAGATTCCCACCCATTATCTCTCATCATCTGTAGTCGTTTCTTAGACATGTTAACAAGTGTTATAGCATTTACAATATTTTGATTTTTCTTTTGCAATGCTATTGACAACTCATTTGTGACCCCCAAAATATTTTTCATCAAATGTAAAGCAAAGGCAAACTCAAAAGATATGATTAACTTCAAAGTATATCGAGCATCACCTTTTTGCTCGTAGCTTGTGCCATCCTCCAGAATAATCTCAAGTACTTGAACAGAAGCAGAGAACATCAAAATCAAGTTGATAATTGTACCATAATGTGATCCCCAACGTGTATCACCAGCACGTTTAAGATTTGTCTCTTGATTCAAACCTTGCCCACTTTTAAGTTCACCCATGTCTAATGCTTTTTCAATTTCGACAAATTGTGCATCTCGAAGAGCATTTCGTCTCTTACAAGAGCCTCCAACAATATTTATCAATTTAGCAACCAAGCAAAAAAATTCAGCAATGACATTATGATTTTTAGCAACAGCTACAAGAGTCAACTGAAGTTGATGAGCAAAGCAATGAACATAATATGCTGATTCATTCTCTCTTAGAATTAAAGCTTTAAGACCATTGAACTCACCTTGCATATTACTGGCTCCCATCATAACCTTGCCCACGTAGTCTTGATAAACTTAATCCATGCTTTGAAAATAGAGATTCAATTGCAACTTTGAGTGACAAAGCAGTGGTATCTGTTACATGTACAATACCAAGGAACCGCTCTGTAACATTTCCCTTTTTGTCCACATAACGCAAAACAACTGCCATTTGTTCTTTAATCGATGTATCACGAGACTCATCAACTAAAACTGAAAAGAACCCATTGTCAAGATCCTTGATGATGGCATTGGTAGTTTCACATGCAGCTGCATTCACAATGTCTTTTTGAATATTAGGGTGAGTTAGCTTGTTGTTTTTCGGAGCATTTTGTATCACTTCATTGATAGATTCATTGTGATCAACCAAAAATTGTAGAAGCTCAAGGAAATTTCCTTTAGCACTTGAATCAAGAGATTCATCATGACCACGAAAAGCTAACCCTTGACGCAAAAGGAATCTTATGCAATCAACTGTTGCATTTAATTGAATTCGATACTTGATCTTTTCTTCCTTTGTCTGCTTAACAAAAACATTGTTAATGTGTTGATTTGGCTTCATTAAATCCTCACACTTCTTGACAGCTTGGTTATGGGCACTATTAACACCTCCAACATGGGTTCGAAGCTTTCTTTCTTATGCCACAACTTGAATCCCGTCCTCACAAAAGTGTCACCTCCCGCTTGCTTGCCAACATCTTGCCTAAATAGGTAACAACATAAACAAAATACTGCATCATTTTCTATGCTGTATTCCAACCAATTTTTGTGTTCAGTAAACCAATCAGGATTAAACCGACGCATTGATCCACCAATTTCTGTTTGAGGTAAATTGTAGGGAACAATTTGACAAGGACCCTTTTGTATATATGCTCTTCTTATATTATCTTGATCATTAGGATGATAAGATGAGATCGGTTCTCGTAGCCTAGGATCCGAAGGAAGATTGTTCAAGTCAACACAAATTCGCTTAGAAGAAGAAGAAGAAGAAGAATCTTTCGGTTTCCTTATCACAAATTTATCCATTGTACTAGGCTACTAGCAATTAGCAAAAGAATAAAAAATAAAATAAATTAATCAAATAGATAAATTAATTAAATCCAAACAAATAAAGTAACTATAAGACAATTAGACAAATCACAAATAGACAGATTAATCAAAATTCCAAACAAACAATTAAACAAAATAACACACTATCAGTCTATCACAGTATCACTACAAGACAATTAGACAAATATACAGTAAAAACATAAAATATAAACTATCAAATAAATAAATAAATATTATATTAAAAACTAAGATTCGGTCAAATAACTAAACAACTAACAAAGTAACAAAACAAGTAGTCAAGACTGTCAAGTAGTGAAGTAGATAAGAACAAAATAAGAGAGGAAAAGAAAAAAAAAAAAAAAAAAAAAAAAAAAAAAACACATACCAGATCTGAGAGCCGAACCGGAACGGGTGAACGGAACCAGTGAACCAGCAGCAGGCGTGGGCGCGTGGCGTGATCGAGCGGCGGCGGCAGCAGCAATCAGCAGGCGTGAGGCGGTGCGGTGAGGGACGGTCTGGCGGTGGACCGGTGGTGGCTACTGGCCTCGCACTTCGCAGCAGCGCAGCAGGGGTTTCAGCTTTTGGGTTTTCTCTCTCTCTCTCTCTCTCTCTCTCTCTCTCTCTCTCTCTCTCTCAATTCAACTATTCAGAACAAATTTGGGATTTTTTTTTTGTCTTTGTTCAGGGCACGCTGCACGCACACCGCACGCAGTAAGTTTGAGGATTTTTTTTTTTTTTTCTTGAATAGAATAAATTTAATTAATGGGCTGGTTCAAACATTTGGGTTTAAACAAGTTATTATTTGGGCTTATTTTGTATTATGGGCTTAAATAAGTATTGTTATTTGGGCTTTTTATTTTTGAGTATGGTAAATTGGGTTTATTAGATAAGGGTGTTCACAAATTATTTGAGGGTGTTCACAATTTTTATTTGAGGGTGTTCAGAATTTTTTTTTAGTTGAGAATATCTATATAAAATTTTTTTTTTCCTTTGATTTTTTAAAAAGTCAGGGTGTGCAGCTGCACACCCTGGCTCCAACGTAGAGCCGCCCCTGACTGGAACCAGTGTTTGCAATGTGCCATTTTTGTTTCATTTAGCTCGACAACAACCATTAGAGCATTGTTTGGTGGCTGCGTGGGTTTTAGGGCGTGGTTTTTTGGTAGGTCTTCGTTGGATTGATGGGTTTGGTGAAATCGGTGATGGCTTTGTTGCAGAGAGAGAGAGAGAGAGAGAGAGTCTTCATAGATCTGAAGATGTTGAAGCTAAGATAGAGAGTGATGATGTTGCTCTTTTTGGTGATCCTGGGGAGAGAGCGATATGGTAACTGCAATCCAAATTACCAACCTCACTGGCTGATAGGAACAATTGTAGTATGTAGAAGACTCTAGTAGATTAGCTTGTAATGCTTGTAGAAGCTTCTTTCTCTTATATGTCTACAAGTAGCAATGAACTATCCTGTTTTATAAAAAAGTAAAAATGAACCAATGTTTCTAGGTTTGTAGAAAAATTTTTAATTATCAAAAAATAAATAATATTTACAGTGCTTATTTGGTTAAGGTAGGGGTTGTTTGGTTTAATTAAATCCGGGTTAAAAGACCAGGGTAAATTTTCTTAACCAGGTTAAATTGGATCACTAAATGGGTTGGGGCTATGTTAAAATGAGAGTATTTTAGACATTTCCAATAGATTCCGTTAAGGTTTAACGGAAAAATAGATGGTTAGAGGTAAGTTGCACATTTCCAATAGATAGGGTCATAGGGGGGACATTGTTTGGTTTTATAGATAAAGGGGGATATTGAAACATAACCCATAGATAAAGGGAGAAAAGTGCAATTTGCCTTTATTTTAATAATTCTAAAAAGCTATTATTTAATATTTATCTATGTTATTAATTATGAAATATCTAGTCATTTTTGTTCAATTATATCCGAAGCTATCATTTCGAAAAGTTAATCATTTAATAATTAAATTTATACTATATGTAAAATCAAAGCTTTTTTACTTTTTTTTTTTTAGTTGACTTCATAAAAATTTAACACATCAACTTTTCTGCCATCACAATTTTACATGCATTAAAAAATTTCCTTATTAATTTTAAAACCTTTAAAAACATCAATATACTACCCGTTTTTTTTTTTTTTTGGAGAGAATCGGAAGAAGTTTTGTTGATTGGACAAATCACTTTGTAAAACAGAAATAACATCATGTGGCATATTGGACAGCCACAAAAAGTGAGAGTCAAAAGAAAAAGACTTTTGTGCCAAAACATGGGCAACAGTATTTGCTGAACGGCGAGTGTGTTGGAAAGAGTAACTTTGAAAGTACTTGGACTTGTCTTGAGTCTCTTCAATAATGTGGCCGTATGAAGTGAAATTAGCTTCAGAGCTTTGCAGTGCCTTAATGATGATATCTGAGTCACCCTCGAAGGAAACTTGGTCTAGCTTGAGCTCCAAAGCCAGATGAACTGCTGCTCTTGCTGCCAGAGCTTCAATAATAGCTGGAGTCGGAGGGAGGTGGAACCGTTTTGTGTATGCTGCAACGGCGTGTCCCTGGTGATTCCGAACCACCACTCCCACACCAGCTGCCCCGATATACTACCCGATTATTGCTTCTCTCCTACCCGACTTCTGCTTCTCTCTCACACATACGCCTCTCTCAGTTCCCCACTCCCACTCCCCCCACTCTTTCCTCTCAGTTCTGCGTATTCACTTTCAATCGCCGCTTACAAAACCCACTTTCAGACACTAGCCCAATCTCCTACCGTTTGTTTTTGTTGATGTATCTTTTACTATGGATTTTTTTTTGTTGAGTGAAGGCTTGCGATTGGCTTGGGAAGGTTTGATATTTTGGGTCTTCGAAGATGGAGGTTCAACAACGGCGATTGGAAGCAAATCTGTCAGATCTGTGATGTAAGGTCTCAGTTATGAGTCTTTCTCAAATCCCCCTCTCTGGGTCTTTCATTGGTGAAAGGTATTTTTATGCAATAAGTCATTTCCTAAAATCTCTACGATTTCAAGTTTCTAATTTTTTGAAGGTCTTGATCAATTGCTATGCTCCTTGGTGCGATATTCTAATTTTTTTAGTTGAATTTTGGTGTTGCTTTTTTTAACAGATTCTGAATTTTAACAGGTTCTGAATTGAAGTTTGCTTACTGTGTTGGGTTTTTGACAAGAAACTGATTGGAAGCTAGACTTTTTGCGTGTCTTATTGGAAGAAATAGGCAATGGAACTATGGAAGCTGGAGTTCTTGCGAGTCTTATGGGAAGAAATATGTGTGCTTAGTCTGAACAGAGTACCCAAGGGACGAGAGAGCCTTCGCCATCAAATGGGCTGTCAAAATCCGAATTCAACTTCATAGCCCAACCCTTGGTCCAGCCCAAATCTAAATAGTCCAATTTTGTTTTGAGTGTTCTACAAGAATTATAATTAGGAAATTTTTGAGTCGATTCTACAAGTTTTGCTATGTATATAATATGGTATAAAAGCTAAGTTTTTGGCCGCTTTAGGGCACAAAGAAGGATTTTTTGGAACTATTACCTAAGGTAGTCTCTGCCTCTGTAAAACTTCTTTTAATTTTTTTTTTTTCCTGATGCAATTGTTTGATATGAATGTCTGATGTTAAATCTGTGTTTCTAGACTTCATGGTTTGACATGTTTTTGATTTCCAGCAAACTAATTAGTTGATAGTTTGACATGTTTTTCTTTTTCTATATTTGATATTTTCTATGTTCTGTATTTTTTTTCCTGATGTTAGATACTTAGATTGATATAAATTGTAATTTATCCGTTTAAAGCAAATGTAGAGGACTATTTACAGCATAAACTGATTGTTGTATTGTGGTTGGAAACTTATGTAAAATTGAATGTTGGTCTTTCTGATATGGTTGGTCTGTAGACATTAACAGAGTAATGTGTTAAAGGTTTTTTGTAGCAGGGGCTGCATATCTGAAACCAACAAATGAATAGGGTCAAATTTATACTGCATATTAAAAATAAAAATAAAAGGTTTTTCCTGAAGCAGGTATTCTTTTTAAAACAGGTAGATGACCCCTGGCCTTGATATGCTTATTGACTTGATTATAAATGGGTGCTTACCCAAAAGTTCCCATAACACGTGTGGTTATATTATAATTTATATGTGAATTTGCGGTTTTATAGGTTCTAGATTGATTTAATTCGTTAAGAATGTACTAGAACCTTTTGAGTAGCTAATTTGGAGTTTTAAAGTACTTAAAAAAAATTATTTTTATTTTTTTGCTCAAAAAAGATTTGTTAGTTTATTTTAGTAATAGCATTGGAATCAATGGCTTCTTAGTTTGTTACAACAAAGGGTGCTATTCCTTTGGCAGAATAAGAGAGATGAGCAGAGTCTCTTTGTTTTTATGTTTAATTTTTTCATGGATCTCTTTCTCAGTTGTCTATAAATATCCATATAAACAGTAAATTTATTTGCATGGAAACCGGTGTTTTCTTTTAGCTGTGCTTAGTGGTTGTTTGATGTTTTTGGGCTGGATCAACCATGCTTTTGATTGTGTACATTTACAGCAAGCAAATTATAGGACTTAACAAATGGTGAACTTATGTACTCTTTATAAATGGGTAGTGTCTTCTTAAGCTTTTCTAATAAAATTATTTACTTACGGGCTAGGAAGCGGGCTAGGGGTTTTTCTAAAAACTAGGGTGAGATTTTGGTTTTAACAATTATAAATAATAAAATACCATTAAATGTCTTTATATTACCATCCAAGATTCAAAAGAATTGTGAAACCAAAATATAGAATATATAACTTGTAAACATCTTTAAAATGTACCGGATCATGCTATATGCAGCTGGTTGATAATTTAATTGAGAAAAAAAAATTAAAAACTAATGGGGGAGATGTGGCACGTGTATTAAGAGAGACAAAAGTTTATATTGGGCACTGCCCACCAAAGCCACGAGATATTTTCTTGGCTTTATAAAATCAAGTCGAGCGGCGGTGGCGTTGCAGGGAAGTCCATCAGAGAAGGGAGATGTTGAGAAGAATCGGGAGATTATTGTTGACTTATCAACTTCAAAATATTCATCCCTCACCCACGACGTACCCGGTAACATTTTGTACTGGTGCTTCCTATGAGGGGTTTTTCTAATTCTGGTTTTATTTGTGTATAGAATAGTGTACAAAATCAATTCCAACCAAAGTAATAAAATCAAGTAAGGGTCATATGTTTTTATTGTTGACACTTCAAAATAATCCCTCATAAACAGACACCAATATTATGAGAAGAACACTACCACTTAGAGCTCTACAAAGATCAACATGGATATTCGCCAAATATATGTTGGGCATTTTTAATTTAACAAATTTTGATAATTTTTTTTTTATAAATAACAAATTTCATTTTTAATAAGTTTCCCGTGCATCGTACAGGTTTACGACTAGTTCTAATAATATCCAAAGACAACCAAAAAATTAACAAATAGACTTTAGAAATAATAGAATAATAATCTATACTAACTTTTTGTTAAGAAATGTTTCAGGTGTCTCGCATAAGAGCAACTCCAACACAGCTCTCTACATCCACAAATGAAGAGCCAAAACGCAAAAACCGGCTCCAGCACTACTCTTCATCCCGCTTTTCATCCCTTATAGTGCTACAGTAAAAATTTACATCTGAAGACTTACTGTTCATTCTTCAGCCATTATTTTATTATATTTTGACCGATTATATAAACTTTTTTTCTTCCTTTCCCTTTCATTTTCCAGGATTTTTTTCTCTCTCCTCCATTTTTTCCCTTTTCTTCGCTGTGCTCTCCCTCTGTCTCGGGTTGCCAATCTGGGTTTGTGGGGTTGTGGGGTTGCCGATCTGGGTTTGTAGGGTTGTGGGGTTGCCGATCTGGGTTGGATGTGGTGGTGGAGCCATGTTGGGTTGCCGATCTGGGTTTGTGGGGTTGCCGATCTGGGTTGGATGTGGTGGTGGAGCCGCGTGGGGTTGCAGATCTGGGTTGGGTGTGGTGGTTTGCGTTTTGGTCTCGGCGTGGTGGTGGAGCCGTGGGTGTGGTTGTGGGGTTGCCGATCTGGGTTGGGTGTGGTGGTTTGCGTTTTGGTCTCGGCATGGTGGTGGAGCCGTGGGTGTGGTTGTGGGGTTGCCGATCTGGGTTGGGTGTGGTGGTTTGCGTTTTGGTCTCGGCGTGGTGGTGGAGCCGTGGGTGTGGGTGTGGTTGTGGGGTTGCCGGTGGATTGAGGAG
>OU015767.1:41143625-41162284 GCA_907173295.1 Fagus sylvatica
CTGGTTGCTAATCAACTCGGACCGCTTCACAAAGACCTCCAATTCAGCCATATTCACCTCCTTCCACCTCTGCTCCAATTCCTTCCTCTTCCTTTCACCAATCAAATCAAGTCCTCGCTTTACCACACTCTCCTCCAACCCCACCACGCCCATATTCTTATCGAACCGAACCATCTCATTGAAACACCTTGACGAACCCAAAATCCCATCCATTTCCATCTTCCCCAAATTCTTCTTGGCAAGCAATTCCTCCCTCAAACTCCTAATAGAATCATTACCTTTCAAAATGTTGTTAGTGTACTTGTAGTTGTAGCTGTAGTAACTGTTTCTAACTTTCCAATCATACATGCTAGTACCAAAAGATTGTTGCCCAGCTCCTCTAGCTTTCCCACCAGACTTGGCATCAACAGAAGACTGTAGTCCCGCTCCTTTAGAGGCCCAAATCATCTTCGATATCTCGTAAACTTTTCGGTCATGGGTCTTCGAAAAGTTAGGGTCTTTGCCTTTCTTTCCTCTAGCTGCATTGTTGTAGTACTTCTTCTTCAACCTTCTGATCTTGTCCATCACCTGATACTTCGTCACGTCCTTGTGAACAGCCTCCTGAAGCTGCTCGTGGAAAGCGGTGGCGCACTCGGTTCTGACAAACTCGAGCAGACCTTGGAGGATCGCTATCTCATCATCCTCGCTCCACAGCCTCTGGAAGAGCTTCTTCTTTGAGTCCTCCGGTGAAACGACGCCGTCTGCTGCGTTCGGTTCCGAACCATCCTTCTTCGCTCGCTTTGGCGACGACGTCGTCTCGTCCGTCTCGGTGTTTGGGCGTTTGGTGGTCTTTGACGAAGCCAAATCTTCCATGGGCTTGGAAGCAATCGGCTTGACATTCGGATCGGGTGGGGATTCGGAATCTGTTTCCGATTCTGAGTCTGAACCGGATCCGGAAAATGAAAGCCGGTGCTTCGAGATTGGAGCTGGGTCTGGGTTTTTGGGTTGGGGTTTCTTGTCAGTGACTGGAGTGGATGGTAAAGAAGAGATTTTTGGTGCTGCTTCTTCTTCTTCAGACGAAGTTTCTTCCTCTTCAGATGAAGTTTCTTCTTCTTCTTCAGAGGATGAAGCAGCTGGTGGATCATCCAGGTGTGATGGGCGTTTTGAACCCATTTGAGAGATAAATGGATTCGTTTTGAAGTTGGGGTTTGTAACTTTGTTCAGAGAGAGGAAGAGAGAGTTTTGGCCTTTTGGGAGTGATGACTCGTGGCAGGTGAATGATGAAAATGCCAAGGCTTCAGAAATCAAATGAGAATACGAAGTGTAAATGAAAGATAAGGTGAAGGAATCCTTGCCGTTTGACGTTTAATAATTTTGGTGATTAGATTTACTCTTCACCCTTTGATTACCGGAATAAGTAGATGTCAAAATACAAGTATTGGAAATGACCATTCGAGACATAATGTATACTTATCCAGATTTTTAATATATGCATTTTGCGAAAGTGTGTATTATAGATGTGCATAAATCTATTATCCAAAAAAAAAAGATGTGCATAAATCATCACCCAGTTTGTATTTGGCTTTGTAATAGGCTCGTTTTCTTAGGTGTATGGATTCTCATGATTGGTTCGAAAGTGGATTGAACAGAATTTGGTGGGTTTTAGGATGATTCAATTAGTAAAGTCTTTTTGTAACAAATAAGAGAAAGAAACTTCGACAGTTAGTGTTTCTTAGCCTAATGATGAAAAATAATAATTATAGAACGAATATCATCATATCTATAAAAGAGAAATATATATATATATAATTTATACTCCTTAAAGTTTAGGTTAATTTTAATTTTGATTCTAAACTTTCAAAATTTAGATACATATAGTTAACATTACGTAAGTGTTTATATTGAAGTCTTTTTTATCCATATGTCTTGCTAAGGTATTCGTTAAGTATCAAATAAGCATCCAAACATATTCCCCTAGGTGCTAAATTGTCAAAAACAGACAAATCAACAATTTAAATTCTAGATGAAAACACGAAACGGAATTCAAACACTCAAAGGGTGTTCTTGGATTTTGCTTCCAACCAAGTTTTTTTTTTTAGTTTAATAGCTTAAAACTATTTTTCTTCAAAGGGCTTATTAAAGCGAATTTATCCTAATGTTTTCAAAGTATATGGCTAAATTTTCCATTTTTTAACTATTTAAATTGCCTTGGTTCTATAAGTACGTAACTTGCCCTTGTAATTAACTTTAACAATAAAGTCAATTTGCACATTCAACTGCCACTTGGGTATTCAGTCAAGTGATAATCCCCATTTTTAAAAAGCCACACTCCTCTATGAGGATGTGAGTTCAATCTCTGGAGTCTTCAAATATATGTGTGTGTGAGTTTAGATTAAAATTTATATCATTTATAAAAAATAAATAAAAGTTGCACATTCAAGTGTCAAAATCATGTAAATAAATAAATAAATTGTTTTCTCTTTATTGTGTCATGGGCCTTATTGAATATTGACTACATAGAAACTTAGGAAGATGGTCATATCCTAGGATTTATAGATTTATAGCTTAATAGCCATATAAATGCAATTTGTTTTCTCTTTATTGGGTCATGGGCCTTATTGAATATTGACTACATAGAAACTTAGGAAGTAACTTTTTCCACTCATTTAAATATTTTAGTTTGCAAAAGGGTTTATGGCCAGATCCTAGAATTTATAGATTTATAGCTTAATAACTATATAAATGCATGGGTAAAACTTAGCTACAACTTCTTAGATTATATATATTTAAAACAAAATATGTTATACATATATAATGTTTATGCATATAAAATCAACATGTTTATACATATATAATGTTTGGTTGCAAAATAACTAAAACAACAAGATGACCACCCAAAATATATTATAAATATATATATATATTTATATATATAAAATAATAAATATATATATATATAATATATTTAAAAAAAAAATATAGAAACCAAGAGGTTTGAGCTAAATGTCTATAGGCGTGCATATAAGTTTTTGGTTCTTTTCTTTGCCCCAAATAATTTTTTGATAAGAAATTGGTTGAAAATAAAAATTTTATTATTATTAATTATTATTATTATTATTATTATTATTATTTAGACAAACATAAATTATTTATTTATTGTATTATTTTAAGTTTCAAACTTTTTGGTCTATATTTAGGTGTAGTAGCAAAACAAAGTTAACAACCGTAACATGAATAAAAAAAAAAAAAAAAAAAATCAGATAAAATATTATACATTAGTATTTTAATAATATATAGCCTTTCAATCTTATAATAGCATTATTTTAATTAACAATAAACTATCTGAATAAAAAAAGAAAAAGAGATTTACTAAGTATGGTAAGGACTTAATAAGATTGTCTGAATGATAATAAAAATTACAGGCGGAAACTGGATCCATCTCCATGGAAGTTTAACCAACAAAAAAATAAAGGTCAGAAAATCTGATATTGGAATTAATGTTAAAAACCAAATTAAAACATATGTTGGTAAAGGGTGGGTGTGGAGTACCTTAAGAAAGACAAATGCAGAATAAACTGTGTTGACATAAATTGTCTTGTTGCTCTGTGTATGCCTATTAGTAGGCCACGATGTCTTTGCAGGAGCTTAACATGTTCAATCAACAATGGTGAAGCCGTGCAAGAAAGTCCGGCTCCAAACGCAAAAAGTGTTTCGCTTTCAGCTACAATGAAAGGGGTTTTTAAAGCAGAATGCATTAAAAAAACAATAACAAAACAATAGATGCTAAAATAGATGGTGGCCCTCCGGCTTTGAAAATCGTCCAGCTTTTTATCCTAATGTTCCTCGTAATCATATACTATGGCTAAATATTCCATTTTGTAGTAAAAACTATATATGATTTTTAAAGATTCAAATGGTCTTGGTTCTGAAGATAGTTAACTTGCCCTTGTAAGGGCATCTCCAGCAGTCTTCTAAATTTATCTCTATCTTTATCTCTAAATTACACTTTTTAACAACTCTCTATTTTTTTTTTAAATAACTACTCCAGCAATACTCTTTATCTTTATCTCTATTCTATTAAAAACTACTTTTTAATTATTACTTCCCACCAAAAATAACCAACTCCCACCCAAATTAATTTCTCACAGCAGCAACCAAACTAACAGAAATTTCAGCAACCCAAACAGCTGGGACTGAGAGACGGTGACGTTGCAAAACTCATTCCGGTGGGCACGGCAACCCCAGGCGGCAGGCTTGGCCGTGGGTCACCTCCAGACCGGCAGCCTTGGCCGTGGGTCACCTCCAGACCGTGGGAATGGGCACGGCAAGCCACCGGTTCAGGCTGGGGTGGCTCTCTCCTTCGCGGGGTGGGATCTCCTTCAAGCCGTGGCCGTGGGGTGGGTTATGGGCGGTGGTGAGTCTGCCGGTACACATCTGAGAAAAGAAAAAAAAAGAGAGAGCAGTCTGTTGATTTTTGGCAAAAAATAATCTAGTAGAATCCGGAATGTTCTTTGATATTATTATTTTTTTTTTTTTTTTTTTCTGAAATCATTTATCTGAAGCTTTTAATCAAAATAATATTTATAAAAAAAAAAATCAACGTTAATATTATACAACGTTGAATAACGGTAATATTATATAACGTTGAATAACGGTAATATTATATAACGTTGAATAACGGTAATATTATACAACGTTATTCAACGGTAACATTGTCTCCTATTTCAACAGTCATATTTTTTAGTATAAATAGGACTATTTCCTATCTCAATTTTCATTCACCTCAAACCAAATTTTCTCTTTCATTAATCTCAAACTCAGTTTACTCACTCACTATCAAACCCAATTTGCTCTTTCATTATCAAACCCAAATTTCTCTTTCATATATTATGGAGCATAATTATCATCTTAAGCCTCGTGATTATCAAATGAGGGAAATGGAAATGGCTCTTCTTGAGTCTGACACTGATGATGACGTTGAGATACTTTCAATTCTTGCAATGGAAGACGAAAGATTGAAAAAAGAGCGAGCATCAACATCACATCGTGGTTCAATTGTAGGCCGCAAGGTCATTAAGCGCAATTATTTGCAAGGCGAAGAAAGGCTTTTTCATGATTATTTTTCAGATAATCCGGTTTTTCCTTCTTATATATTCCGAAGGAGGTTTCGGATGAGTCGTCCACTATTTTTTCGTCTTCAATCTGCACTAGAAGCGTATGATCCATATTTTATTCAAAAAAGAAATGCTGCTGGAACGCTTGGCTTGTCGTCCCTTCAAAAAATGACTGCTGCACTCAGGATTCTTGCTTATGGAGTAGCAGCTGATTCTACTGACGAGTATGTGAGAATTGGGGAAAGCACTGCAGTAGAGAGTCTAAAAAAATTTGTTAAAGCGGTGGTTAATATTTTCTCTGAAGAGTACTTGAGGTCACCAAATAGCAATGACATTGCTAGGTTGCTCGCGGTTAACGAAAAGCGTGGATTTCCAGGAATGTTGGGGAGCATTGATTGCATGCATTGGAAATGGAAAAATTGCCCGACAGCATGGAAAGGTCAGTATACTGGTCATTCTCGTGAACCAACACTTATTTTGGAAGCAATAGCTTCATATGATCGTTGGATATGGCATGCATTTTTTGGTCTTCCTGGGTCTCATAATGACATCAACGTATTAGAGCATTCTTCTGTATTTACGGAACTTGCTCAAGGGCGTGCTCCTCCAGTGAATTACTCAATCAATGGTCATGATTATACAATGGATATTATCTTGCTGATGGTATATATCCACAATGGTCAACTTTTGTGAAAACAATCTCAGCTCCAGTAGAAGCAAAGAAAAAACACTTTGCTAGAGTTCAAGAGGCATGTAGGAAGGATGTGAAATGTGCATTTGGAATACTTCAAGCAAGATTTTCAATTGTGCGTGGACCTGCACGCTTTTGGGATGAAGCAACTCTCAATGATATTATGAAAGCATGTATAATATTACATAACATGATTATTGAAGATGAGCGCGATTCTAATGAAGTACAACAAGATGATGATTACGAACAAGTGCCTGAAAGCATCCCTATACCCGTGTCACGAGAGCCTACAATTGAAGTTCAGAATTTCATTCAATCTCATATTCGCATTAGAAATAGAGAAACTCATTCTCAACTCCAAGCTGATCTTGTGGAGCACTTGTGGCAACTACATGGCCAATCATAAGATTATTTAGTTTTAATTTTCATGCTTGTATTATTTATTTATGTTACTCTTTATTGTAATTTGAAGTTTATCAAATCTATATAATTATTGTGAAAGTTCTTTAAATTCTATTATTAAATAAAAAATATATTAACACTTATAACTTGCAAAGCCAATGCTATATATATTTTACCACATTAACGTTCAAAGTAATAAATTAAGTTATCAACCATAATAGCAAAAGACATTTAATAGCAACAAAAGTTCAAAGTATTCTCTTAATTCATACAACACAATAGCATTAATAAATATAATACAAAAATAATACAATATCATTTACTAATTACCACTTCTTTTTGCAAGGATTTCCGATTGGCGTTGACGAAAATATTGTTGTTGCATTAGAGGCAACGCATCTACATTCATTGTCATAATTGCCGCCTCCTCTCTCAATGTTTCCCTCTCCTCTCTCATTCTTTCCCTCTCCTCTTTCATTCTTTCCCTCTCCTCTTTCTTTCTTTCCCTTTCCTCTTTCATTATTGCCAAACGAATTGTTTCTTCCTCTTTTATTCTTTCCCTTTCCTCTTTCATTTTTGCCAAATTGATTTTTTCTTCCTTAATACAAAGACGCTTGTTCTCTAGCTCCATGTACTGAACACGGCCCCTCTCAAGAAATTCCAATCTCGATTCCGCGATTTTTTTTTTGTCGTCCGCCATGGCATTCAACATCACTTCCACATTTGAGCTACTACCTTCGTCGCTCTTTTGTTTGTTCAATCGAGCTTTTTCGGCCTTCCTACCCGGTGGTCTCTCCAAGTTTATGTTGGAATCATTTGCGACACCTCTATCTTCTAGATTTACCGAAGAAGATGTTGTCTCCGTTCTCTTTCTTCTTGGTGTCTCATTTTGGTGACTATTCAACCATTTTGGTGCATACTTCAACACGTTCCAACAATGTTCAAACGTAAATTTTTTGCCATTTTCTGCTTTATACAATTGTTTTGCTTGATCAACCTAAAAAATTCCAACAATAAAAACAATTAATATTTTCAATAGTTAAAACAAATTGATGCATTAACAAATTTGAAGAGTTAATAAGATGCACCTTATTTTCCTCAGTTAGACCACTTTGACGCAATGATTCAATCTTTGACAAACACCCAGAATATTTATTGGTGCCAAGTTGAATGGTTGACCACCGGTTCTGAAGAGAACCTATAGTTCGCTTAGTTTCGGAGGTCGTATGAGCATGAAAATATTCATGAACTCTAATCCACAATATTTCATATGTTTGATCAGTACCTTGCACCGGATCTTGGCTAATAGCGAGATATGAAGATATAAGAGTCAAGTCTTCTTCTATGGTAAAATTGGCTTGACGTGTTTTAGGTTTTTTAGTGGATTCAACTTGGGATGGAAATGGATTATTATTATAATCCATCTCATTTGGGGTTTCCATCATATATTCTTGGTACGTATCTTCTAGAAGATTAACGAAATTTGGGGTTTCATTTTGAGAATTCATCCCTAATAAAAATACAATACAATATTAGGTATCAATCACACATGAAGAGTATGTAAAAATAAAATTGTTGCAATTCCCAAACAGATCCAACCTATAATTTCACAATACATACGTATGTAAAAATAAAACTGTTGTAATTACGAAACTGCCAGGTATATATGAAGTTAATCAAGTTTGGTTAAGCCAAGATAATATATTCTAGCAGGATAGCAAATTATACATTCAAAAGAAAATTATATACTAGAAACAGATTATAATTGCAAAGCATTTCAATACCGAATTCTTTTAGGATGAACAAGAAGATAAATTTATGGATTACTTCGTTCTATTTATTTATTTTTGTTGTATTTTATATTTAATTTGACTATCTGATTACATATTTTTTTATAACTTATAAACGTTTGGGGGTATTTTGTAATGCAAAACTTATTGGGTTTCGGCTCTGATTTCTCAATAGACAGATGTATACTACTTTAAACTATAGTTTGTTACAATATTGAATAAGTTTTATGCTTCAAAACTCTCAACTCAACATTATTTATCTGCAAATTAAACCAGCCAACTAATTTTTCTTCCACATGAAAATTGATTTCTTTATAACTATATCCAATTAAACCAGAACCTCAACACACATACACATAAATTAATTCCAATAAAAAACTCAACACACAAACTATCAGAACCTCATCCAAAGCTCAACACCCAAACTAATTCCAATCAAAAGCTCAACACACAGACAGAACCTCATCCAAACTTGAACACCCAAACTAATTCCAATCAAAACCTCAACACACAAACTAATAACATAACCTCATCCACACCAGTAAACAACCCGAAACCAACCTCATCACAAATTCAACACAAAATCAACCTCAACCCAGTACACAAACAGCCACAAAATCAACACAAAATCATCCTCAACCCCAGTACACAAACAGCCACAAATCAACACAAAATCAACCCGAATACAAATGATATACCTCACGCCGTTACCACCACCACGCCGGAAGAGAGAAGAAGACAGATCGGCAGAAACCGGTACCACCGAATCAACCACCACCGAATCAGCCCAACCACCGAATCAACCCAGATCGCCAAGCCCAAGCCGAATCAACCGGTTTCGTGCTTCAACAGAAAACCCAAAAGACCACGCCGGCAAGCCCAAGCCACCACCGAATAACCACCACCACGCCGGCAACAGAAAACCCCAAAAACTTTTCGTGCTTCACAACGTTCAAACCCAAAAAAATTTCAGAGGAGAGAGAAATTTTCGTGCTTCAAAAACCCCAAAAAATTTTCAGACCGAAAGTTTCGTTTGTTTTAGAAGAAAATCCCAAAGAGCAAACAGCAAAGAGATAAGAGAGAGCAGAGAGAAGAAGAGAGAGAAAAAATTTCGGAAGAAATGAGAGGAGAGAGAGAAATTTTCGGAAAAAATCAGTTGGTGGTACGGTCGGGTCAGAAAAAAAAATTGATATTTTAATGTTTACAAAGTGTACAGTAGCCTTTCAAAAATGAAAGGCTACTGTACACTTTGTAAAATTTTTAAAGATGAAGAGCAGTTTTAACGGGCTGCTGGAGCCGGTTTTGTTATTTTTTCTTTATAAATAGAGATGAAGAGGAAGAATGGATTGCTGCTGGAGATGGCCTAATTAACTTCAATAATAAAGCTAATTTGCACATTCAAGTGTCAAAATCAAATTGTATAATTTTTATTTTCTCCTTATTGGTCATGGGCCTTATTGACTACATAGACTTAGGAAATATTTTTTTCCACTCATTAAAATATTTTAGTTTGCAAAACGTGTTTATGGCCAGATCCTAGGATTTATAGCTTAATAATCATATAAATGCATGGGTAAAATTTAGTACAACTTCTTGATCATAAACATTTAATAAAATATGTTTATACATATATAATGTTTTATGCATATAAAATCAACATGTTTATACATATATAATGTGTGGTTGCAAAATAACTAAAACAACAAGATGACCGCCAATATAGATAAAATACAAAACATTCTAATTTGAGCTAATGACAAAAACTATAAGACTTTTCGAAAATATCCAGTTTCCTAAGTACAATAGCACTAGCATTATTTGTGTACTTTTCATTGCTTCTACATCCTATATTCCCAACAAAATAAAATATGTTTATACAAATATAATGTTGATACATATATAATGTTTATACATCTTAAATAGAACGTATTTTTAAAATCTTTTTGGTTGCAAACTATCACATGTTTTATTTATATTATAGTTGCATTAGGCCACGTAGATCTAGCTGCTTAGGAATACTAATAGGTATATATGGTGCTTAACGATGCCTTAGATAGACAAGAAGGGAGTACATTAGGTGGGAAGGAACAAAAGGGTAAAAGCTTATTTGATTCTATATTCCAGTATTAATACGAATCGGAAAAGTGTGTCCTATCGATCCTTTAGTTCTTTGAAATTTGTAGCTAGATCATAAGATTTACTACATTTAACATTAGTCATCGCATCTTTTGCATTTGCAAAATCACGTATAACACGCTCTGACTGACAATAACCCTAAAAATCCACAAGCCTTATTTGGAAGTCATTTGCACGTTGCTTTTAATTGAATCAACTACCTTAAATATATCGTAGCCCATAGCAATTCCAATGCAAATCTGCCTGTGTGACGTGCTTTTTACAATATACTCAAATGATATGAAAAAAGGTCTCAGCTACAATCATTACATGCTGAACAAACTCAGTTCTGTCCAAAATATTGGATTAATATAGGGATCCTTTGATGTCCATTTCATCGCAATCAAGTTGTTGCTTATGTTGGTTGACTTGGTTCAGTGACCAACATTGTAGGTTACTTCATCGCCACCGCCTCCATTAGAAAATACGAAACGAGATCTTAAACACGAAATGTGTTCTCAGATCTTGCTTATGCATAGTGATTTTGTGAACAAATTTTTAAGTTGTTTTAAAAATAAATAAATAAATAAAAGTTTTTAAAGTGGATCTCATTGCTTTTTGTTTTTAAGTTATGAAAACAGTTTTAAAATGGGTAAACAAAAAAAACTCCAATTTTCCTGATTTTTCAAAGGGATCACATTTTCAAAGTAAAAAAAAAAAAAAAAAAAAGTTTTTTGCGATTAAGAGTTTTGTTTGGATTGATAGCTAGCATGTGAGACAAAAAGAAAGTTAACTCGTTTGGATTTATCCCCAGTACTTCCTATTTTTAGTTTGTCTAACCATTATTTTAATAATACAAAAGCTATTATTTTAATAAATATCTATGTATGTTATTAATTACGAAAAATCTAGTCATTATTGTTCAATTTTATCCAAATTAAAGCTATCATTTCAAAAAGTTCCATCATTAAAAAAAATTCTAATAATATTCAAAGACCAAAAAAAAAAAAAATCAACAAATTCTTAGAAATAACAGAATAAAGTAAAGGAATTCATACACCTATATACCGTATACAAATGACAACATGTTTGAAAAGGTTCATACTATTGACATAGTTAAGTTTAAATTTAAAATGGTAAAATAGAACAATCACTACAAGAAATTTGGCCTTTAGCGACGACACAAAATCGTCGCTAATACTCTAAAAGTTGTCGCTAATTTTGATTAGCAACGACTTTGTCGTTGCTAATCGTCATTGCTATTGCTCCGTCACTATTAGAAATTCAGCAACGAAATTCTGTCGTTGCTATTATACTACCAACAGCGACGACATTTTTCGTCGCTAATAGTGACTATTGTCGTTGCAAATAACTTACGAACATTAGTGAATAAGTCGTCGCTGAAATGTTACTATTTGCGACGATAAATATGTCGTCGCTAATATGCTTATAGGTACAAATTAGCGACGACTTAAGTCGTCGCTATTTACTTTTTACATTTTTTTATTTTTTTATAGTTTTCATTCTGATTTTTACTTGATACTAAAAACACATTATACATCGTCATACACTATCCAGAAATAACATTATAAAACATTACATCTATTTTGACACATAGAAAAATATAAAAACAATACTCAAGTTCAATTATCATATACAAAGTTTAAATTCCACACTCAATTCTAATCACATTTAAACATATTGCCTTATCAACTAAAAATTAAATGTCCTCATCTGGATATATAGACTTTAAACTTTTTGCATTGAGATGAATTTTCCCAAGATATGTGGGTCATGACACGAAACATTTCTTCTCCTGAAGTAAAAACAAAACTCAATATAAAGGTTACCAAAATATATAAACATATTCATAAAAAACCTTATAACTTACTAAAAGCTCATATCACATATCTCTTACCTGATAGCTAAACGGAGAGATTAGGCCTGGAGGAGCTTAGTTCTCAGTGTTCTCTTTACCTAAACCAAGGATTTGAGTTTATTACTAACAACTCAAGAATTCTTAACCCACCTCCAAGAGGTTCCCAAATACAAACAATCAAAAATTTCATAAAATAACAATAAAACAAAGATTCATGGCTCATATATATCCTTTAATACTAATTCTAAATCATAAAACTAAGGAAAATAAAAATTCACCAAGTAGTATCACACAAATAGTATAAAAAATAATTTCAATAAACACTCCCAATTCAAGAATAAATTCATTAAAGTTTCATTATTTTCATGCATTGGGATAAGTTCTTACAGGGCAGTCTTATTAAAATTACATTTTAACAAATCATTTTAAATACCTGAGATTTCATAAGACATCGGTATAGTATACTATATAAATAAATGTTCAAGGTCTAAATTATAAAAATTACAACAAGTCAGTGTACTCAAATAATTTCTGACAGATTCATGATTCTAAAAGAAAATTTAAAACTCTTTCAATATCAACTCAAATGTTGTAATTCTTGATTCTAAACTCAAGCCATGTGTGTTAGGTTTCATTATATTCCTCATTTACATTCAGATTTCACATATTCAATTTACTACCCATTTTATAAACATCAAACACAGAATCTGTCCAAATGACAGACTTGAACAACTTTCTTATAAATTCTCAAAACGTGTCCAAATGGCCATATCTTCATGTGAAATTAAATACCCACGTACTAGACATATAATAAAGTATTCCTCAACAAACCGTTTCCAAAATTACTTTATATAAAAATCCCAGAATTTCATACAACTTTCTGCTCACTGCAGAAACAGAAACAGAGGGTATTCTTCATCAAGAACTTAAAAAAAGGCAAATTTCATGAACCAAGAACAATACAAACCCATAAACAAACTGAACAAATTAATCAAAATAAAATCTTTGCAAAAACCCCAAAATAATATCACAAATCACATCTTTGAACCTACTTGTTTTAGTTTGAAACTCAACCCTTATTACAAATTCTTGATCTTGATTTTGCTTTCAAGTAGTTTTTCCCCATAAATTACAATTTTCTTGAGAAGAAAGTGTAGAGATTTTGGTGAAGAAGTTAAGAAGACCAAACCCCAAATTCCAAATAACAAATAAGACATCCAAAACAATAGAAGTGAAGGGTCCATGACATTTTCATTTAGAACTTGCTACCATACTGAGTCAATTTTCGGTTAAAAAATAAGATTTGCTTCCTACACCAAATCAAATTTCCAATTTACTTTATTGATTTTTCATTAACAATCATCTTGTTTAGAACTTGGTTCTAAATGGTTTCCGCGAGTCAATTTTCGGTTAAAAGATAAGATTTGCATCAACAATGCACCAATTACACTCAAAATTTCCAGATTTACTCTAAATTATAAGACAAATGTTTTTCATGAAGGGTCCGTGACCCAATTCAAAGCCGTGGAATCCCAGAAGAATCAAATATAGCCGGCCTGGGTAAATTAGACTCCCTAAACTTTGGGCTTGTCATAATGTTAAGTGGAGTGTTCCCCCTCCCGTGAGTTAATTTTTGTGACAAACATTTATATATTCTGGTTATAAAATGGAGCCACTTAATTCTGGCAATCTGTACAACAATCAGATGGATGATAACAAATAAATTATTACGTTCATGTCCAAATGAAGAATAATTGGTGGAGCGGGCAAGCTATCTGACTTCACCGATCTCAAAAAAATAAATGAGAACAAAATGTTTTCACGAAGGGGTCCCGTCGACCCAACCTGACATCCTAATAATAAAAAACAAAAATTATAAATAACATACAAAGCCTGTGTCCCAGCTAGTCGATATTAGTAAGTGCCCTAAAAAATTGCCCATGGCCAACGAACCACCGAGGGTCAATTTACCGAAGTTCATAAAGCACACACCTATCTAAATAAGTAGCTCATCAAGTTTCCCGTTTTTCAACACATTGCAAACAAAAAGCCGTACATACAGAAGATGTCTACACTCCCTATTGTATGAAGACGGGCGGTAGTGTAATCGTCCTAGAGGTATAGAGATTATTTTTTGCAGTGTCTTTTGCGTATAAAGATCGACTAAGAAAAAAAGTTGAAATTATATCAGTACATCTTTTTTGCAAGTAGAATTAATGAAGAGGTCCAATGAAACCAAATGTCCATCCCTTCTGATCTTTTCTGAACCTCAAGTATTTAATGGTGCAAAAAATTTTGAAAAACATTTTGCACTTCCCTTCAAAATTAGAAAGTGGAATCTGATTTTATAATGCAGACAAACATCCTTTTAAAAAGTAAGACCAATGACATGTTTACCTTCTAATGAAAATTAAAACATTATGGAATTTGTATTACCACTAACGACACTTCATGCTAAAGAAAAGAAATGGTGAGATGTACCTGGTACGAAGTGATGTATCACATATCACACTAAATATGCTCCTATTTGCCTTTGTGTAGTTAAGTTTTGTCACCCGTACATACATGTCCTTATGTTCCATGAAGAATTCTTATGCAAGTAACAAACCCAATCTATAAACTGGCCACTAAAAAGCACAAGTTAAAGATAATTCGATATCAAGATTTAACTAATCACACAAGCAATGAATATAATAGCAAACAAACAAACACGAAAAAGCCCACTTACCTAAATTCTGGAGTTAGCGCAAAAAAAACTCAGCATAAAGAAAGACAAGAATTCAAATGGATGAATGAATCTGTCTCTGAGAGAAAAATTATCAACTATATCTCCAGGGATTGCCAAAGCAACACCAACAACTCAATGATAGGGCGCCGCCGATATGCGAGAAACACACCATACCGAAAAATTGCAATGAATAATCTAAAAAAGAAAATCAAGATTTGAGTGGTTTGAATACTGGGGATCATAGCTAGCTCACCCCCCTTGCGACCCACTTCTAGCCCACCGATGCTCAGAAACACAAAAAAACTAATATGTCTGAACTTGGGGTAGGTTTAGCTTGTCGAAAGAGCTCAGAAAGCCGAGCCGGGGTGGTGAATGTGGTGAATGATCTCACGCCCCGCATCGTGTTGTTGCAGACATGAGCCTTTGCGCCACTATTCTAGTACTTGACAACTGCTCCAAGGAGCCCCGCCCCGCCGCCGAACACACATAGCCCATGACAGGGCGGAGCGGAGGGAGAACGAATAATGGAGAAAAAAAAAGCCATTCCATCAGCAAGTGGGGTAGTCTGAAAATTACTCTTACCAGTGAGGAGAAGATACGTGGAACAGGATACAGTTGGGGTAGCAATCGGGAAGGGTAATGACCGAGAGTGAGGAAGAGCGAAGAGACTTGGCGGCTTCAAGAAGTCCGCTGCAGCGTTTGCTGGCAATGCAGAAGGGAGGGAATAGACGTGAGCCCCACGCTGAGTGTTGGACTAGGCAGAGCGAGTGGAGAAATCTTCGGGCGGTCAAGATGGGTGTGGCTAAGCGACTAAAGCTGAGGGGTGGAAATGGTGTGAGGAAAATTACAAAAAATGATGAGTGAAAGTCTGAAGCGAGTAGAGAGAAGAGAGGTGGGCTGGAGGAATACTAGCTGGACAAGCAGATCTTAGAAGGTGTAAGGGAATAGAAATACCTAGTATTTATGCCTTAGGGAAAGACCAAAAAGACCCCCTAGATAAAGGGCATTTTTGTAATTTTAAATAAGGATTCCGGGGACCCGGCGGGGTAGCATTAAATTATAACACGAATAAAATAAACCATAATAAAGACCGTCGCGGAACCGTCTCGCAGGCGTTCGATATGGTCTCCTACACTCGTAAACTACAAAACGGCCTTGGGTATACCGCCACCCCAAGCCACAACGATTCCGATGTCCAATCCTATGTGGTCTCATACTCGCGTCTAGATCGATACGGGGGTGATCTCTTTTGGCGCCGGAAGTATATAACCCGCAAGGAATCAAGTCGGGTTGGCGCGCCCGAGGGGGGCGGTAAAAATTGCCATCCTAGAGAATGGAGCCCTTGAATTATAAGACGATGTGAACAGCACAAAGATAGAAAATATGTGATTAAGCCTTCATATGATAATGAAGCTATCATGCAACGATATCAAACTATGAAGACTCGTAGGAGGATTTTATAAAACTTCATGTATTTTTTTTTTTTTAGTGATGTTGTTATATTCGAAGACTTGTAGAAGGATTTTATAAAATTTCATGTAATTTTTTTTTTTAGTGATGTTATATTCAAGTTTTGTAATGAACGTTGAACACCCTGAAAAAATTTCCTGGAGCCGCCACTGGTTCCAGTGGCTGGCCTTCGAATAGAGGCACATTCAATCGGGTCTAGGAATGGGGCTTGTATGTGTTTGGTTGGTGAGAAAGTGAGAGAAACTGAAAGTAAAAGAAATTTTTGTTTTGATTTTGGTGGTTTGTATATGTTTGGTTGGTGAGAAACTATGGGAAAGTGACTTAAATTTATGGGTTTAGTGAAAAAATTAGAATTATCATCAACAACAAAAAATACAGTGGTTTTTTGATTAAAAATTGGAGTTTTGGGTTAGGGATTCAGCTTAGATCGGGTTCATTTGGTTTAATAGAATCCGAGTTACAAGACCCGATTAAATCTGGTTATTAAAAGGGTTGGGTTGGGTTAAAATGGGGTAGTTTAGACATTTCCTTTAGGTTTTCGTTAAAATTTAACAGAAAATAGATGGTCGGGGTAAGTTACACATTTTCAATAGATAGAGGGGGACATTGCTTGGTTTTATAGATAAAGGGGGAGATTGAAACATACCCATACATAAAAGGGGAAAATTGCAATTTTTCCTTAAAATAATGGTTAGACAAACTAAAAATAGGAATTATTGGGTATACATCCAAACGAGTTAACTTTTTTTTTAGCTATCAATTCAAGCAAAATTCTTAATTTCAAAAACCTTTTTATTTTCAACTTTGAAAATGTGCCCTGAAAAATCATGAAGTAATTAGATTTTTTGTTTACCCATTTTAAAAATCCATGAAGTAATAACTTAAAAACAAAATGTTTACCCATTTTAAAAACCATTTTCATAACTTAAAAACAAAATGCAGTGGGATCCACTTTAAAAATTTGTTTTTTTTTTTTTTTTTTTTCAAACAACTTTAAAATTTGTTTGCAAAATCACTGTACATATATAAAATATGAGAACACCTTTCGTGTTTAAGCTTTCGTTTCATGTTTTCTAATGGAGGCTTTTCTAATGGAGGCAGTAGCGATGAAGTAACCTACAAAGTTGTTCACTGAAGGATTGCTAAGCCATGCTTTCACGGTCATACTAAAACTGAAATATAGAATCAAATGAGCTTCTACCCTTTTGTTCCTTCCCACCTGACAATGTACTCCATTCCTGCCTAATGCATCATTGGGCACCATACCTATTAGTATTCCTAAGCACCTAAATCCATGTAGCCGAAGGCCACTACAATATTAATAAAACTTGTGATATTTTGCAACAAAAAAGACTCTATATGTATAAACATGTTCTATTTGTAGATATATAAACATTATATATGTATAAACATATTTTATTTTGTGGGGAAAATAAAGGATGTAGAACTAATGAAAAAAAACAAGAAAACCATACATTAAAAGGGTTAGTGTTATGAAAATCATTTTCCTCAGACAATATTCCCCCCTACTAGGTGTTGCTATAGGGTTTCTACAAATTCTTCCTCGGGATACAATCAAGCCGGAATTCTATAACTATCAATCTTGAAGAATTCTGTAAATTTCAACAATGGAAGAACAAAATCTATAAATAACTAAATATGAAACTTTATTTATAGGCATAGGGGACTAATTATGAGAAGACACCATGAAAGGAAACTCACCTAAATCCATATCAAAAGAATCATTAAGATTCAAGAAATTCTGTAGAAAGTCACAACCTTTCAAAATAGCCTAATTTATGGATAATTCATCTCCTGATTTAAAGTCAATTCATTAAATATGTGATATTGTTAGGTCTATAATAATAGTAAATGTGTATGAGAGAGAAGCTAAGTCAATAATTGTGAGAGAGAAGCGGAGAGTGTACATGTCATACATCTTTTCGAAAAACAAGCAACTTGTATCCTTGATTGAGTGGTGGAGTTACAGGTTTGACCCACAGCTCAAGATCTGTTTACATTAGTCCAACTTGTTTTCAAAAGTCTTTAGAAACCATTTGAAATTATTTCTTTTACATGTTTTTTTTCATGGCTTTTCTTTGGTTACTTTTGATGATCAGAACGAAATAGTTTTACCAAAACTATAAAAGTGAAATGTGCATGAAGTTTGATAAAGATGAAAGGAAGAATGGGACAGAACCAAGTGATCAAAGCTAAAAGTGGCATGCATAAGAAGATACAAATATACCTCCATTATATATATATATATATATATATATATATATATTTTGTGGTATCTTTTGTTTTAGTTATTTTGCAACCAATATTATAGGGTAAAATTTAGGTACAGTTCCTTAGGTCAAGTACATTAGGTTCCTAGTTGAATTCAAATACATTGAATTTAAATATTCTTGGAAAAGATAACATTGTTTGTGTTTCATTGGTTAATGCAACCATGTGTTTGAATTCAATTGGGGAAACCTAATGTACT